>JAFIRS010000185.1:0-117500 GCA_018342105.1 Gonioctena quinquepunctata
AAGTAATGCTATATGTATAGATACTACCTCTTAAGTGTTATTTATAATATTCAAATTCTTCCAAAATATTTATATTTATACTATAATGACAAAAACGCTTCCTTAGAATTAAGTAACTACTATCATCATATTAATCTCATTTCTTTTGGTACACATATGTGAACCATCCCACAAACAAGTGTCAACTTCAGTGGGACATTCATGTGCTTATTTGCTACTTGTAGTCAATTACTGTAACCTGTATTTCATATGTAAACACCCGCAAATAAACACTATTCTATTCTATTCTATTCTATTCTAATAGCGTCGTCGCCCGGCGCGGGTTCGAATCCCGCAGCTGGTGAAAAATTTTTCAAGGTCCCAAGAGTGATTTCGGATCCCACTATAAAAGGTAAGGTTCCCGTGATCTTAACTCGTACAAGTTTTCATTAACTTCTGAGGGTTGGTCATACAACTAAGAAAGCGGTTACAAACAATTTTACAATTTTTACCAAACAAAAACACAGTATTGTTTTTAATGAGTCCCACCATGTTACAAATACCTACGCATTCTTCCTTCTCAGGAACTTAATGTCAAGTAAGATTCATTCATAGTATCGATATGACGTATGACGTACATTTATAAAACACTAGTAATGAGAAATATGTACTTATAGGGATCAAAAGATTTATGATAAAATGTAAAATGTTATTAAGTAATACTTACTTTTGCATTGTTACTCCTCGCATCTCGGCGGTCAAGAAATCGGAGTTTGGACAACCATTAACCCGTCTATTTCATGCAAGTTATCAGATTGTCCTTTTTCAAAACCGTCCTCCATATCTAATATTATACTTATAACACTATTGTAACACTGATTCACATAAAAACTTGAGTTAAAAACGTTATTGTGGTCGAACATCCGATAGAAAAGCAATGATTGAGTGTACGGTGAGAACGTTGCGTTGTAAAATGACGTCACGTAGGCATGGTGCGCTCGCCCGAAATATTTGAATAGAACGGAAACTAAAATTGTCATAACTTCAACACTACTCGCTTGATTGAAATGAAACAAAAACAGGTGTATTTCTATACATGTAGGCTACACGGTCATGAAGTTTCGAGTCATTTGACAGACCCAGTGATATTCTTCATTGTTTAAAATGTAATACATTATCACAGAAAATAGACAAAAAATTGCGACGATTTGACGTTTATGTTTGTCATGATCACGAATGCCAGATGTAGAATGACAGATGAGTGCAATAAAGAACCACTTTTTTCACTAAATATAGTTCAATAAAGTTTTGTTTTTTGCATGAACGTAGAAAAACTTTTTCCAACTACATTATTGTGTTCGTATTGGTTATACACAAAAATAGTTAATATGGGTGGTACTTTCGAATGACGTTAGAGTACCATTATGGTACCATTTGAAAAAATGGAGTTTTGAGTAAAAAAACGTTCTGTTTTACTTTTCAGGCGCGTATTTCGAACCACACTACTATTTTAATTTTATATAATAATTTGGAATAATTTTAAGTTCAGGCTCTCTAGATCGAAAAATAAAATGGATGTTAGTTCAGACAAATGAAATATCAACTATGAGGTATCATTGGATTCAGATAATTACGGAGATTTCAAGAATGTAATAATATACAGGGTGTCCCATTTGAAAATCGAAAATTGATGTCATTCTCGGAAAAACCGGAAGTTGTTTTGTTTTTCAAATATGTCAAGAAGTGCTGTCCGGAGAGCATATTGAATGTTTCAAATTTCAGGAATACAGGGTGACACAGGATATCGGTCCACCCCTGTAACTTCTGCATTCTGGATTTTTTTGGAATTTGGTACAGTTATATAAGCAATCATTTTGGATTTGAAATCCAATATGGCGGACTTCCGGTTTTTCTGGAAATGCCAGTAACTTTGTTTTTTCAAATGGAACACACTGTATATTTTTACATATCCAAGTTTTTTTTTTTATGTTCTGGTTCCCACGAAAAGGGATATCCTGTAATGTTCAGAGAACATCGTGGGAACCAAGAGAAAGAAGGTAGGAGTTGGTGTTCTTCTTAAATTTCTGGAGGTTGTATGCCTCGGGGAACACCTCCCTAGGCAATGAGTTCCAAAGCCTCGCTGTTCGTTGGATGAACGAGTCTTTGGAAAGTGATGTTCTGCAGGTCTCCAAAGTGACCACGAAGGAGTGTGATGACTGAACTTGACGGGTTAGTCTCGAAGAGACTGCCAAAGCAGGAACGATTGTTGATATTTCAGAAGAGCATCGCCCATGAAAATATCTATAAAATAGAGACAAATCGCCAACTTTTCTACGGTGTTCCAGACAAGTGAGCGAGTTTGTAAGCGAGGCATCACCGACGAGACGAATTGCCCTTTTTTGGACAGAATCCAATAGCCTCAGGATATGTTTAGGTGCCGCGTTCCAAATATGGGAACAGTATTCCAGGACAGGTCGGATCTGTGCCTTATAGATCATAAGCAGCTGAGTGGGGGTGAAATAGCTCTTGGCACGAAACAAAACACCAAGTTTTTGGGATGCACTTTTGGCAATGGACCTCATGTGATTTTCCCAGGAAAGGTTATTGCTGATAGTAATACCAAGCATCGATATGGATGACTTCAGTGGTATGGTTACTCCTGACAAAGTTATGTTAGGCACAGTGAGATCGGCTTTTTTAGAGAAAAGACCTGCTTGTGTATTGTTTGCATTGAATTCTACCAAGTTATTAGATCCCCACTCGAGAATTGTTGCCAAGTCCATATTTATATTATTAACATTTCTTCATCGTTCATTTCTGGTTTCACGGGCTGATATAGGGGCCCTGGAAGAGAAACCGGTATGGAGGGTACTATCATCGGCAAAGCTGTGTACTGGACATGAAGTTGCTTTCAACAGGTCGTTGATGTGAAGTAGAAATAGTGTTGGTGCGAGAATAGCACCAGCATTTATGAGTAGAGTGTCAGATGAAACTCCATCGACCACTACATGGAGAGACCTGTTTGAGAGAAAACTAGCAAGCAGAGAACACAGCTGAGGGGGCAAGCCATAAGACGGAAGCTTGGCGAGGAGTCCCTGGTGCCAAACTCGATCGAACGCCTTGGAGATATCTAATGCCACAGCTAAAGTTTCTCCATACTTTTCAATAGATAGCTGCCATATATGTGAGACGTAAGCGAGCAGGTCACCAGTTGATCTCTGATGGCGGAAGCCATATTGCCTATTGTTGACAATTCCTGAGTCTTCCAGATATTTCATGAGCTCGATGTTGATGGCTTTTTCCATGACCTTTGAAATAATAGATAGCAGTGCGATAGGTCTGAAGTTGCTAGGTAGGGTCTTTTTTCCTTTTTAGGGACTGGCTGTACTCTTGCAATTTTCCAATTGGACGGAAATACTCCCAAATTGTAAGAGTGGTTGAACAACTTGCAAAGAACAGGTGTTAGTTCGGGGGCACATTTCTTGAGAACAATCGGCGGGATTCCGTCAGATCCACAGGCTTTGTTGGTGTTGAGACCCAGCAAAATCTTTCTGATAGTACGTTGGCGAAAGGTGATCTCGGGCATGTGACTGTCAATAGGTGTAATGTTCGGGGGTTGTTTTCCCGATGAATCCAGAGTGGAATTTCCAAGTTCAACAGGTCAAAACAAGTCCAAACCTTATGTCAAATGTAATTTTTTTCAAAACAATTGAAATTAAAATTGTTTTTTTATTTTACCTCGTGGAAAAATGAGATTCGGTCGAAGCTATTCACAATGAGTCGCAAATAACGATAAAACTTAATTTTTTCCGAAAAATTATTTTTTGTGTCATTTATTGATGAAGCAATTCAGTCACATCACATTTTGATCAAAAATTCATTGTTTTCAAATGGAACCCCTACGGGCTACCTACCTGTCTCTCTAGAACATACATTAAGGAAAAAAATGACATATAATTTTTGTATTTCGGTGCAGTAACAAATTGTATAAATTCAAAAATCTACAGCTAGTTCATGAGTTTCCTTGCAGTTCGAATAATTTTTCAACTTAGTAAGCTGTGGAAAACAACATTTCTGAATCTTGCCAACTAATTGTGTGAGTTATACTTATAAGCACGATAATGGTGTTTTTCAAAAATTCTTCTAGCGTTTTCTCGACTTACATTGCATTGGTATTCCAATTCCCGCGTCAAAGCGGTTGGATCAAAATCAACATAAGCAAAACGTTCATTTCTGCCTCCTCACTTACGATCATCTTCTCCATTGTTGGGTTCTTTTCTGTGTGGGTATCGTTCAGCGTATAACAACCGGCGACACTGTTTAAAGACATTCTCCGTAAATTAATAAATATCAACCTGTTCACTTTTTTTTTTTCTACTAAACTAATTTTCGGAAGTTAACTAATTTTCGAGAGTTGAGATGAAAGATGACAGCGAAACACAATTAGTTGACAAGATTCAGAAATGTTGTTTACCACAGCTTACTGTTGAAAAATTATTCGAACTGCAAGGAAACTCATGAACTAGTTGTAGATTTTTGAATGTATACAATTTGTTACTGCACCGAAATACCAAAATGATATGTTATTTTTTTCCTTAATGAATGTTCTAGAGAGACAGGTAGGTGGCCCATAGGGATTTCATTTGAAAAAAAAATTGTTGATGAAAATGTGATGTGACTGAATTGATTCATCAATAATTGACACAAAAAATAATTTTTCAGAAAAAATCAAGTTTTTCTGTTATTTGCGACTCATTGTGAATAGCTCCGACCAAATCTCATTTATCCACGAGGTAAAATAAAAAAACAATTCTGATTTCAATTGTTTAAAAAAATGACATTCGACATAATAATAATAATAATAATAAATGGACTAATTTTACTTGGCGGAGTTTAGCTCATAGCTATTCTTCCACTCAACCAAGCGTGATTCAAATCAACAATGTCATATACATTTATAATAACAATGATAATAAAAAATAATAATCATAGTAATGATATGCATAATAATAAATGAAATGTGATAAAAAATAATAATAGGATAAAAAACAATAAGTAGAGAAAAAGACAGAAAAAAAAAGTAAGAGGAGATAGTCTGGTAACATGAATTGCCAAAATGGGACTATCGCTGTTCATCCCGGAGATATTGTTTAAGTTTACGTCGGAAATTTGTGAAGCATAAGCTTCTCATGTTTTGACTGATGGAGTTATACAGGACAACGGAGTGGCGGAATGACGGAACGACATTCGACATAAGGTTTGGCTTTGTTTTGACCTGTTGAACTTCAATATGTAAAAATATACAGGGTGTTCCATTTGAAAAAACAAAGTTACTGGCATTTCCAGAAAAACCGAAAGTCCGCCATATTGGTTGGTTGGTTGCTTATATACCTGTACCAAATTTCAGAAAAATCCGTTAACGAATTCAGAAGTTACAGGGGTGGCCCGATATTCTGTGTCACCCGGTATAGCTAGAGAAACAAATGAGAAAAGGGGGGTGTACATGAGTCTGTGGCACACGGTATGTCCTAATATTATATATAGGAGACCTAAAGCGTATTGAATACCTAAAAACCTCTGAGGCACACACCACAGGACATTTCTAATTGTACACAAAGATGACCCACTCGCCAACAGATACGTAATTGGGAATATGTTTTTTCAGTTCTACAAGGTGGGTTGGAAAAAATTCGGCCTCAACTTTGGACTGCATATAGTACAAACGAATTTCGTCATATCAGCTTGGCTACTGTCCAGTCAAATGCACTCCTACATAGAGAAGAATAAGAAAGTCACAGTCAAATTTATCCTGAAATCGATTCTCCAAAGGTATTTCAGGTGAGTGGAACCGTAATATTTTCTTTTATTGATGTATTTGTTGGCGTATTTTTTTCTCATAATACTCATCGGGATTTTCCCTTGATTTTCGATTTATGGGAAGTCGAGTTTATAAAAGTATGAGGAAAAATATTTCCACCATTTGAGGCTGGAAAGAAATAACAACATCTGAGCCACGAGTTTGCTGAATTTCCATGAATTTGCAATGTTATAAAGAATAGGTATTTCTCAGCGCTGGGAGAAATATATTATGTAAGGCGGTATATTTCCGGAAGGACCACGCGGTATATTTGTTTGAATGTCTCTGTTTTTTCGAATGGTTTGTAACAATTCTTTGTAGAACAATTGTCTCATATCGAAAACTTTGGTTTCATCGTATATATATACAGTGTGACCCATTTAAAATGGAACCACCCATGTAGAATACACATTTTTCAATCAATCTAAAAAAAATTGATATCAAGCATCAAAAACTGTATTTTGACACAAATTTTCATAACTTCAGTTTCATTTCCAAGGCATATATATATATATATATATATATATATATATATATATATATATATATATACCGTGTGTAACAGGATCATGGTACACCCCCGTATCTCCTTTTGTTTTAGAGGTAATCGATTGAAATTTGGGATATCTCATATAAGTAATATATTATTATATTCAATTGAGAATGTTTTCCTTTTCAATAATAAGCGGAACTTTTTGACCTACAAATGTTTTTTTGTCACTTCCGGTTTCGCCGGAAGTGATACCAACTTCCGATTTTCAAATAGAACATTCTGTATATATATATATATATATATATAACTTTTCTGAAATCTGCATAATTTTCTGAATCCAATGATACCACAAAAGTGACATTTCAAACGTCAATATTTTTGATAATTCAATTTTCAGTTTTCCATTTAAGTGTGCCATGATGGTTCCGATTTATTCCAATTCACCCGTCTAATGCTAGAAAAATCGTAAACCGTCAAAAATACTTAATTTGCTTTTTTTATGAGCAAATAAAGTTCATCGTAATCGATTTTGGGGTAAAACTCAATTTTTTCAAATGGAACCATATTGGTACCGTGGTACCATTTATCAGTACTATTAATAAGGAATTTATTCATACCTGCTAATAAAATGTACGATAAATAGAATCAAAATTACAGCTAAAAGAAAATAAGATAATACAATTACTTTGTTTTAATTTAATGCTAAGAAGTTACCAAGGAGGCTTTAAAATACAAAAAATGAACACAAAACATTACAACAATCAATCGAAATGCTGTCCATTTACGTCAATGCACTTGAAGAACGTTGGCTAATTGCTGGGCCGTTATACTATTGATTGCGCGTCTTACTCGCAACTCCAGGTCTTCTCGGGTTGTAACGGCGGTTGCATAGATAATGTTTTTCAAATGGCCCCAAACAAAGAAATCAAGAGGTGTCAAATCAGGTGACCTTGGAGGCCATCGCACAGGACCATTTGTCGAAAATACGTTTTCTTGGAATGCCTGTTGAAGGTAATCAGTTACTATTCTTGAATTATGGGGAAGAGCTCCATCTTGTTGGAAATACATTCCCTGTCGTAGATGGACAGGTAATTCAGTTAACCTGTCCTCAATTTCATTTTGCAGAAATTCTAAGTATCTATCTCCAGTCAAGCGTCCTTCAGATATTATTGGACCAATGATTCTACGACCGAGTATTCCAAGCCAAACATTGAAACCGAACCGCACTTGAAAGTTACCCTCCCTCAATAAATTTTGATTTTCTTGTGACCAATACCTTGTATTTTGTCGGTTAAATAATCCCATATTTGTAAACCTCGACTCGTCCGAAAATAAAATCCTTCGCAAAAAAGCATTGTTTGGCTGCACATTATTCTGCAAGATCCAATTGCAATATTCCATCCTACGTTCATAATCATGTTCGTAGAGGTGCTGGTGCAATTGATATTTGAAAGATTTATAATTATGTTTGCGCAAGATTCGGCTTACCGTTTGGTGACTAATTTCCAATTCAAACCAATTTACCTTAAATAAACAGTCTTATCAACTTCTATTCGAGCTAAAACATTAATTTCCGTTCCTTCGTCAATGATAACGTTTTCTTCGGGATCATGGTTAGGCTCTCTTCGGAATTTATTTTCAAGGCGATTAAAATAATTTCTCGCTGGACATTGTCTATCAGGATATCGGTTGGCATAAAGGTTTCTAGCCGCAACGGCATTTTTTCTACATTCCACATAAATAATTAACTCTCTCCACTTTTTCATCCCTTGTATAAATGTGGGGCATTTTGAATAAAAATAACAACAAATGTAAAAACTTTTCCAATACACAATAAAAACACCGATAAACCAATACCTAGTTATTTGACAATCTGAATGAATAATTTCATTGTTTTCAAAGTAACTGATTACCTGCAACAGGCATTCGAAGCCATGCGAGTTCAGAAGTGCATTAACGTTAATGGGCAGCATTTCGAACAATTGTTGTAATGTTTTGTGTTCATTTTTTGTATTTCAAAGCCACCTTAATACTTCTTAGCATTAAATTAGAACAAAGTAATTGTATTATCTTATTTTCTTTCAGCTGTAATTTTGATTTTATTTATCGCACATTTTATTAGCAGGTATAAATAAATTCCTTATTGATAGTACTAATGAATGGTGCCACGGGACCAATATAGTTCCATTTGAAAAAATTGAGTTTTACCCCAAAATCGATTACGATGAACTTTATTTGCTCATAGAGAACGCAATTTAGTATTTTTTACGGGATTTCGATTCTTCTAACGTTAGACGGGTGAATTGGAATGAATCGGAACCATCATGGCACACAAATGGAAAACTAAAAATTGAATTATCAAAAATATTGACGTTTGAAATGTCACTTATGTGGTATTATTGGATTCAGAAAATTACGCAGATTTCAGAAATGTAATAATATACAGGGTGTTCTATTTAAAAATCGATAATTGGTATCACTTCCGGCGAAACCGGAAGTGAAAAAAAATATTTGTAGGTCAAAAAGTGCCACCCATTATGTTCATGGGATATCCCAGATTTCAATCGATTACCTCCAAAACTAAAGGAGATACGGGGGGTGTGCCATGATCCTGTTACACACGGTATATATATATATATATATATATATATATATATATATATATATATATACAGGGTCCTGCAACAGTAGCGCGGTGTTCCATATCTCTATTTAGGAAACAGGAATCTATATTTCTATAATATTACCCTATTGCTCGAGCTCGACAAAATGAAAAAATTGTCGGTCTGGGCGGATCCCAACTGTGCTTTTTTAAATGGCAACCTATATTTTTTATCGCCATTTCGGTTTCTACATAGAAAATAAAAGATACTATATGTATATCTTCACTTCGAAAATATTGACGGTTTTCGAGATTTCTAGCATGACAGGTTTTTTTTCCAATATTCATCTCTCAGAATATTTGAAATTATAAAGTTGTGCCGAATTCAATTGAAATTATTTTCTGGTCAAATATTCTACATTGGTAACTCTCTCAAACGATATATCTGAAATCGACCTGTGATATACAGGATATGAAAAACAGCTTGGCACATATTGTAAATAAAATTTGCAGAATCTTCCTTATTTTAAATGAAACACCCTGTATATTATCGATCCATAAGAAGCGCCAACAAAGCCTCTACAAATGTCATCAAGTATTCCTTATGGTTAAGTTTACTAGTTTTTCTCAAAACAGCTCATTTTTTCGAAAAATGGCAAGTATTCATGTTTCTTCGCTATAATCTGAATGAACGACTTTTTTTAAAGCGAAATCCATTTGACGACTGATAGAATAAACGAAAGATATCTCGTTTCAATTATGTACATTACAAGGTGTCCAAACAAATATTTTTTTATGAAATAAATGTATGTTCCAAATTTTACTATATGGAAAATTATTTTTTTCATTGGATTCAGAATTTTACACATAAATCGTGCAATATCAAACCAAACACGATCAAATGAAAAAACATTATAAATATTACTATTTTGTTTTTCATGTTATTTTGTATATTCATGAATAAAAGTTAGAGCTTGAGTTCTAGATATTTAAATTGTCAACTGGCAAACTACAAAAGGGAAAGTTTAATGAAGGTTGATAATGAAACTGTCATAAAATATGTTCAACATCCATTCTTCCATTTTCTTGAATGCAGAGCTGAATTCTATGTTTGAAAGACTGTTCTACCCTGCGCAAGACAGCTGGTGTAATGCTGCGAAAAGCATTTGTTATTCCAAGTCGCATATTTTCGGAAGAAGTTGGCGGCTCGACGAAAACCATATTTTTTATAAGAAAAAATCCAGTTTTGTTAAATCATGTGATCTAGTGGGCCACCTGACAGGCCCATTCCGTCCTATCCATTTACTGGGAAATACTTCATTTAAATGATCTCTCACTTCTGCCGAATAGTGAGCTGGAGCGCCATCATGTTGTAACCACATTCTATTGCGAAGGTCAAGAGGAATATCTTCTAACAAACCTGGTTGATCATTTAGTAAGAAATTGAGATACATTGTTCCATTCAGATGTCCTTCAAAAAAGTATGGACCAATTACATATTCTCCAATGATGCCTCCCCAGACATTTATCGACCACCTATATTGATAATTCCCTGTCTCAATAAGTGGAAATTTTGTGACGAATAATAATGGTAATTATGTCGATTCACATATCCATTTTTATGGAATGTCGATTCATCCGACCATAAAATGTTATTGAAAAAATATTTGTTCCGACGAATTTTTCCCATAGCCCAATTGCAAAATCTCACTCTTTTCTCAAAATCGGCATACAGTAGTTTTTGATGTAATTGAACTTGGTATGGATGAACGCGATGTTTCTTCAAAATTCGTTGCACTGATCTCTCACTTATATCCACTATTTCACCAATTTGTCGTTGACTCCTACAAGAATCTTCTTCAACAGCAAGAAGAACTTGCAATTCATTATCTTCATTAGTAGCTGGCTTGATGCGCTCATGTTTAGAATAATTGATACTTCCAGTTTCAACAAATCGTGTCAGGACCTTTCGGAAAGATCTTTCATCTGGATGCCTTCTTTCTGGATACCGTTGAGAATAAATTCTACTTGCCAATGAACAATTCCTGTCTGATTCACCTGATATGAAAATCATATCAATCAAATCACTTTTTGAAAACAACATTGTGATGAAATTATATCGAAAGTTCAACTTCACGATTCACTAAAGATTTCAATACTTATTTGCAGGCAAATATTTTGATCTGTCATTTGCCAGACTACTTGATTTCCAATAAATATTTTATTCGCTGAAAGGTTGTTTCAGACAGAAAGAATATGGCACAAATTTCGAGATTATGGTAAATATTCAAGAACGTACATTTTGTGGTGTAATTCACAACTTGTTTATCTGGCAACAGTTAATAAATGTGTTACAAACATAATATAATCTCGATCACAGCCGTCAAATACCGATTTCACAGTAAAAAAATCGTTGATATTATAGCGATAAAATAGAAATAATTGTCATTTTTCAAAAAAAAAACTTTTTTTAAGAAAAACTTATAATGTACATGATTGAAACAAGATATCTTTTGTATATTCTATCAGTCGTCAAATGGATTTTGCTTTGAAAAAAGTCGTTCGTTGAGATTATAGCGAAGAAATATGGATACTTGCCATTTTTCGAAAAAAATTGCTGTTTTCAATACTTGATGACGTTTGTAGAGCCTTCGTTGGCGCTTCTTATGGATCGATCATATACAGGGTGTTCCATTTAAAATAAGGAAGTTTCTGCAAATTTTTATTTACAATATGTGGCAAGCTGTTTTTCATACCCTGTATATCACAGGTCGATTTCAGATATATCGTTTGAGAGAGTTACCAATGTAGAATATTTGACCAGAAAAATATTTCAATTGGACTTGGCACAACTTTATAATTTCAAATATTCTGAGTGACGAACATTGGAAAAAAAACCTGTCATGCTAGAAATCTCGAAAACCGTCAATATTTTCGAAGTGGAGATATACATAAAGTATCTTTTATTTTCTATGTAGAAACCGAAATAGCGATAACAAATATAGGTTGCCATTTAAAAAAATACAGTTGGGATCCGCCCAGAAAACATTGAACACCCTGTGTGACCAACAATTTTTTTATTTTATCGGGGTCGAGCAATAAGGTGATATTATAGAAATATAGATTTCTATCTGTTTCCTAAATAGAGATATGGAACACCGCGCCACTGTTGCAGGACCCTGTATATAGAAAATATTTATTGAAAAATTAGGGGCGAATTCAGTTAAAAAATGATCTTGGATACATAACATTTTTGTTTGAATCAAGGTCAATCCCGTAAAATATATACATCCAATTTTTCGCTTAAAGTTTACGGGTAGATCCTGATATTTCTCGACCCATATCTGCTCTAATCTGGAGTAGTGGAACCATACTTTGGCAACGCATTTCATATCAGTAAATCGTGAAGATTTACATGTTTGAAATTATCAAACGCTAGAATATTCTTATCCTAATTTCATTGAAGTGAGGGAAAAAAATAACTTGGGTTTTAATCAGTTGTGAGGATAAAACACGTTACTCGAATTCTCAATTCGCGTGGTTGGTACAAGTTCAAGTTTGTCTTAATTGTGATATCGGCAATATCCGAAAGATTACTGCCCGTCAAAACAGTGAATCGTTTTGATAGAGGTCATCGATAATTAAAGGTAAGTACCTACTTTGTATCACTTGACATAATTCGAATTTTTTTTTTTTCATATAAATATATTGTTATGGAGATCATTTTTATTACAAAGCGATATTTGCTTGAGTATACCTGAACCCAAGAGGCTAAACGTAAATATCGTGATCGCTTCCCGTGTGGTTTCTGATTTGCGTTATCGCCATTGAATTTGAATTTTATGGCAAGTCGGCAAATCACAAATCAGGCGAGTGGTACACACTTTTGGTGCGAGTCATAGACACTTTTTCGAATGAACTTTTCAGTTCATTATGTATTCCAAAGTCCACGTCATTCTTACGGAAATATGTTTCTAGGTTACCAAGCAACAGACTTGAAATATGGTTGTCTCTATGGAAAGATGGCGAGGAAAGGTTGCCGTGGTAACAGGAGCCAGTTCGGGAATTGGCGAAGAAATCGCCAAAAAATTGGTTGAGGAGGGACTCATAGTAAGTGGTCATTGAAATTCAATTCATTTTTTTCGCAAAACCCCGAAAATGTGTGTTACCAAACATTCTTCATTTTATGGAGCTACATTCACAACGAACAAATCCGTAATGTCAGACACTACTCCCTCAGCAGACTCAACAAACAGACTCTGTGACGCAAACATATCTGCAAACAGATAACTAACAACTAAATGATGAACGAATTCAGAACCTTATTCACTAATTCCTTAGTAAAACAGCAGATTCTGTAAAGTACCTAGTCATCTCTGCAGACGAATAACTCGCGCTACTTGGGCGTAATGCATGATGAGAAGAAGCAAACAACAGTAACACAACCCTAATACAAAAAACTAATAAAAAACCTTCTTAAAGACAAGCTTCCATTTAAGCCGTGAGCCGTGTACTAAAACGTATAAAACAAGTTTAAGTCATCGCTGACAATGATTTAATTATTTTTTGTTGTTTAATTTTGACAGAAAATAATAACAAATCCCGTCCGCCATCTTAGAGCCGCCATTTTGTTTTTTTCTCTAACAAAAATTCCATGATGCATTGTCACCGGAATTATGAATTCCAACCAAATTTCAAATTAATCGGTCATCCATATTTTTATTTTTCAGTTCTAGTTTTCATTGTCTCGTCTGAATGCTACAAACAAATATTCAATTACAGACGCTATCCACCATTTATTTTATATTTACTTGACTTGAGTCATGCTCCCTGAAATCAGTTTGAAGTTGGTCGATAATCCGATATGGATTGACACCAGCGGATAGACCAATTTAATTTCATTAGGTGTGCATGCGTGAATGTTTTCATGCATCACATTAACCCTCATCATCTTCGTTACTAACACGGAACTGAAGTTAAAAGTGTGAATCGCCGGTTTCAAACAAAGACTGGTGGCTCAATCGGCAGAGCGTTCGACTAGAAATCCCAGGTTCGATTCCTGGCCGATCCATATTTTTATTTTTCAGTTCTAATTTTCATTTTCTCGTCTGAATGCCACAAACATTTTCTATTAATAATAATAAAGCTGCTTCATTCATCATTTCAATACCTTTACATAGAAAAACAGAGCACTATAAATACGAAAGAGAAAAGACACAATGATGAGAAGGCGAAGTGTGAAAATATTTCTCAACTTGACTATAACTGTGAAATGATTAATATGAAAAATATGCTCCTCGATTGTATACTCAATAACAAAGTAGCAAGGCTTCAATCATGTGCACCATCAGATTTTCGATAGACTGAATTTTTCGGTTGTTTTATTAAATAAACTAATGGAGAAAAAAATGTCAGCCTTGTAGAAATGAGTCAAACAAGTTTGTATTTTCAACACCTTATGTGGGTGGTAGACCTTTGATGGCAACGCGGTAGACTATCATTTTTCTGTACTTATAGGTATCCTTTATCACTGTAAGAAGTTCAGTCTTGTAGGTATGACACTTTTACATAATGATTTTTTACATTTTACATAAATTGTTATTAATGTTGGCAATATTTATAATATATTTTTATAAGCTTTTATTCAGCTTCACCTGTCCCGATGTCTGTTATAAAATCTTACAAGTTGAATTTGACGCACTTCTAGTCGTCCAATTAACTTTGGAATAATTTCAGTGACAATGCATTATGAAATTTTTGTTAGAGAAAAAACAAAATGGCGGCTCGATATGGCGAACAAGTTTTGTAATTATGGTCCGATTCTATCAATAATTAGTATCTGGTTTTTAGGGTCGAAGATTATGAATGTTTTGTCGAAATTCATGAATTCAAGATGGCGACGAGTTTGTTGATTATGATCCGATTCGATTCGATTCGAAATTGCAATGTGAGGATTTTCGGGGTCCGAAATGATGAGTTTTTTGTTGAAATTTATAAATTCAAGATGGCGGACGAGTTTGGTGATTATGGTCCGATTCGATATGGGGATTTTTGGGGTCAGAGATTATGAATTTTTTGTGAAACTCATAAATTCAAGATATCGGCTTCAAGATGGCGGACGAGTTTTGTTATTATTGTCCTATTCTATTGAAAATTAGTATGTGAGGAATTTCGAAGTCGGATATTATGATTACATAGTCAACATTCGAAAAAATTTAAAATAAATTAAAAGTAAAAAAAAAATTAAAGACAAGCCACCTTGAATTTTCAACCGACGAAACCAAAAAGGAGGAGGTTCTCTATTCGACCCGTATATTTTATGTTTTTCCATCATATTTTTTTATGTATGATCACGCATAACTTTTTACTGAGGCGTCCGATTCCGATAATTCTTTTTTCAGTGGATAGGGTGTACTTTGACTTTGGTACCATTTGCATTTAAAAGATGAAATCCACCCCTAAGGGTAGTGAAATGAAGGATATTGATCACTCACCCTCTGAATTCTGGTCCGTTAACATATTCTATCAGGCATAACTTTGTACTGGGTTCTTCGATTTGGATGATTCTTTTTTTAATAGATAGGGTATACCTTATATTTGGATTTCAAAAGGAATTAGCCACCCTCACGGGTAGAAAAATAGGGGATAATTGATTTTTCACTAGTGAACATTAGCACACACATACGTTGTTGACAATGACAGATCGCTACTGACATTATTCTTGTTCCGTCAAAATCAGTATATTTTATGAGAGGATGGAATGATATACAAAGTAATGAAATAAACTAACCAGAACAACGAAAATAATTTATATCACTACAAATAGTAAAAGTAGATAATCATATTATTTAACTGGTAATAGTTGAAGAGTAAGTATTTTGGAAGTAATGAGAAAACAAATAGGTAGTAATTGGTAGATTTTAGCCACAAAAATTGAAAAATAAAAACTTTTTAACAAAAAATTAAACCGACGTAATAGGGAACTGAAAAGTAAAATATAAAAACTTTTAAACAAAAAATTAAACCGACGAAAAAATCAACTGAAAAGCAAAAAATAAACCTTCTTAGTCTAAATGATAATTGAGCTCCTAAACTAATGTAAGTAACTGATTTTGAGTCGGCGCCAAACAAACTAGCAATTGAATTAGGTGAAGCGTAAAATGATGGCAGCAAAATGCACGGCTGCGTTTTGATGACTTCTTTCATAGATAATGATCTTCGATAATTGTTTGTTTGGCGCCGACTCAAAATCAGTTACTTACATTAGTTTAGGAGCTCAATTATCATTTAGACTAAGGAGGTTTATTTTATTTTTCGCTTTTCAGTTGATTTTTTCGTCGTTTTATTTTTTTGTTAAAAAGTTTTTATTGAGTATTGACCATGTTATCATAATATTCGACACAAAAACACTTACATACCAGTTTTCAATAGAATAGGACCATCTCGGAGCCACTATCTGAAATTTATGATTTTTGATAAAAAAAATCATAATCTCCGACCCCGAAAATCACCATATACCAACTTTTAATCGAATCGGACCATAATCACCAAACTCGTCCGCCAGCTTGGAGCCGCCATTTTGTTTTTTCTCTACCAAAAAATGCATAATGCATTGTCACCGGTATTGTGAACACCTGCCAAATTCCAAGTTAATCGGATGACTAGAAATGGATCAAATTCAACTTGTAAGATTTGATTACAGACCTCGGACAGGTGAAGCTAAATAAAAGCTTGTGAAAAAAATAATCTTCTTCTGTGCACATGGCGGGCTGGTTCCGGAGAACCCGTGCACGTAGGCCTCTTCACTTGGGCCCATTGTGCGCCCACGTGATCTGAGAATTAGCTGGGCGTGCCGATTTTTCTGACGAAGCTCAGCAGTTTCCTCAGCTGAATCTCTTTGACATCTTCTGGGTTCAGAATTATGCTACCCAGGTTGATCTCCCTCTGGTGCACCAGAGCGGGGCACTCAGTAAGGATGTGTGACGATGTCTCGTCTTCTTCCAGGCACCATCTGCATATGAGATCATATGTGATCCCGATGAGTTCCATGTGCCTGTTCAGGTGATTTTGTCCCGTTAGGAGCCCAGTCACAGTCCTGATGTCCCGTCTGTTGAGTGACATGATGTTTTTCGACAGTTTCTTCGAAGGCCCCTTCATTTGGAGCATCGATTGCCTCCTGCCATGTTTTGATGAACTGCTTCTGCAGCAATTCCTCCATGTTTGAGATGGCCAAGATTGGTTCCAGTCTTACTGGAGTCTTTCTCGATCCAATCGTGGCTACTCTGTCTGCCTCTTGATTCCCAGGAACACCTGTGTATCCTGGTACTCATATGAGTCTGACTTTCCTTGTTTTTTGCAAACTTTCTATGGCGTTTCTACACTCGGACACCAATTTGGATGTTTGATCTTATCGCCATGATTGCTGCCTTGCTGTCCGAGTAGATGAGAATAGGTCCTCGACAAACAAAAATATCTTCCACGTATTACCACTCAACGATAATATCCGACTTGTATTCGTATAGATATCATACCGCTCATGTATCGAGGGTACTATCATAAGTGCTAGGGGTTATTGAACTTTTCGAGAAAGCATTTTGCATGGAAATTTTACCAGTGCGATTTGCGGTCTTATCTGATCAAACCACGATAGCGAGGCTTGAGTGGTTTAATCTTTGATAAGGCCGCAAATTGATTGCCTATAGACAAAATGCTTGAGGAAAAATAAAAAAAATGCGATAAAATCATCTAGCACGAATGATATTTGATGAGAATATTTCCCGAATCACCTTTAAAACTGTATAAAATTACCAGAATTCATGTTATAATATAATTTTCAACGACGAAAGTTACAACAAGTCTTTTCGATACAAAATCGAAGGAATCGTGTCCGAATAATAACGTTTTCAAAATGCTTCGTTTCACATATTCATTGATTTACAATGATCATTCACTGCTCTTGAACTCACCCAAAAACCTGAAATTTATATAAATTTTTCACTATCAGATCAACTATGTTTGTAACTGGAACCCATTAAAAAAATGGTTCCTTGGTATGGGATCGAACCCGAGCCCACCGCGTGAGGG
Source organism: Gonioctena quinquepunctata (assembly GCA_018342105.1). Lineage (NCBI taxonomy): Eukaryota > Metazoa > Arthropoda > Insecta > Coleoptera > Chrysomelidae > Gonioctena > Gonioctena quinquepunctata. Next base: position 18,016 of record JAFIRS010000185.1, read on the forward strand.
ACCATCATGCTAACCACTGCTCTACGAGGACTTCTATTGGCATACAGAAAATGACACAATTAAATTATTTATTGCCCTACTTGAAAAACTGAGGCTTTCTAGCATGCTGAAAAAGGTATATTTGAATTCAAATATCAAATCTCTGTATGTAGTCTTATTCCATCAATTTTGCATTTCCTATTTCCCTATAGAGGAATTGAAGGTGGATTTAGTCAACTTTTTTTGCAATAGCAATAGCAATAACGTTAAGAGTTGAATCTGTTGGATCAAATTATTTCATTTGGTCAACTATTTTAATTTCAGCAATAACGATAACTTTGAAAACCCGACCTTGACCTGTTGTCGAGGCTTTCCTGAACGCAAGTGAGTATAGCATATACTTCGGCCTGGAACACTGAGGCATATTTGCCTAGAGGAACTGAGATTTCTCTCTTTGTACCTTCCTCGTTACTCCTGCGCCAGACATACTCCCGAGTATTGATCCATCTTAGTCTAATCAACAAGTTCAAAAACGTGAAAAATAGATATAAAGGTCCTAAAAACATGAGCGATGGCTCATTCGATTCGGAATCACCTCTAGAAAAATGTTTTTGAAGGATTTTGGTGCAGGTTAAAAATTGCAATTGTTATTAACAAAATAAGATGAAAAAAAAATGATATTTCGTTTTTTGTTAATAACTTGAAAAATATTAACATTTAAGCAATTTTGAAAACGGCTCGTTAAAGAAGAGGAAATTTCCAATAAAAATGTTCCAACTCCCGGCACTCTATCTCCATTATTTATAATTTTAATTAGACGTTGAAAATAGGGCTCCGCGCGGCTGTTACAGCATGCGCGCCGCCTAAAGAGAGTTCAGCAATAAAATAATTTTTTATAACATAAAATGTGATTTTAAAATTTGAAAAAATTCTAGTATCTTCTTAACACTTGAAAGAATCGAGCCCTGAAGAAAAAAAAGGTTAATCATCATTTTTCAAAAAGTTATTCAATTGTTAACTAACAAATTTTTTCCCAATCTCCATTGGCATAAACAATGGAATGAAAGGTATAAATAATTGGCCTATAAATTTTAAACTTCGTGGAGCCCTTTTGATATATGTACTTTATAAGATCCTGCGGTTAATTTTCATTAAAATTAATTAATTTGTTAATTATGATTTTTTATAACTATTGAAAAATTATTTTCTAAAAAATGTTAAAAATATTAATATATTTTTAATATTTTTTTACGTAATTTGTTTATAAAATTGTTATAAACAAATAGAGAAATTCAATATTTTTAAAAAAAATTTTCTTCTCTTTTGTTGTTTACAAAAAATTATGATTTAAAAAAAAATTTTTTTCTTAATTTCAATTTTTAATTGTTTAAAAACGATTTTTTTATATTTCGATTGTTTAAATAATTAGTTGAGGAAAAATTTTCCTTTAAAAATCATAATTTACACTTTTAAATAGTTAAGCAAAAAAAAAATTTTTTTATTAATTATTTAATTGTTTATTATTTAAAAAAAAAAATGAAAAAAAATTTTTTTTATTGATTATAATAATTATTATTATTATTAATAATTATAATTTTTTTTTGCACTTTATTATATATAGTATTTTTTAATTTTTTTTTGTAAAAAAAAATCTTTGATATTTGTTTATAACAAATTGTTAAACTAATAAACAATTAAATAATAATTGAAACTTTTTATTTTTTTTTGCTAATATTTAAAAGTTGAATATATTTTTAAAAAAAAATTTTTTCTTAACTAATTATTTAAACAACCGAAATATAAAAAAATCGTTTTTAAACAATTAAAAATTAAAATTAAGAAAACATTTTTTTTTTTAAATCATAATTTTTTGTAAACAACGTAATAGCAAAAAAAAAATTCTAAAAAATATTGAATTTCTCTATTTGTTTATAACAATTTTATAAACAAATTACGTAAAAAATTCATAACCTATGTTAATTACTGCTATTGTTCAATGTGAAAACAGGCATACCTAAATATTAATTAAAAAAAAAAAAATTATCAATTTTTTTAGATTTTTAATTTTTCAATAGTTATAAAAAATCATAATTAACAAATTAATTAACTTTAATGAAAATTAACCGCAGGATCTTATGAAGTACATATATCAAAAGGGCTTCACGAAGTTTAAAATTTATAGGCCAATTATTTATACCTTTCATTCCATTGTTTATGCCAATGGAGATTGGGAAAAAATTTGTTAGTTAACAATTGAATAACTTTTTGAAAAATGATGATTAACCTTTTTTTTCTTCAGGGCTCGATTCTTTCAAGTGTTAAGAAGATACTAGAATTTTTTCAAATTTTTAAAATCACATTTTATGTTATAAAAATTATCTTTATTGCTGAACTCTCTTTAGCGGCGGCGCGCGCATGCTGTAACAGCCGCGCGGAGCCCTATTTTCAACGTCTAATTAAAATTATAAATAATGGAGATAGAGTTCCGGGAGTTGAAACATTTTTATTGGAAATTTCCTCTTCTTTAACGAGCTTTATCCTCCAAAAAAATTTTTCTAGGATTCCAATTAAATGTTAATATTTTTCAAGTTATTAACAAAAAACGAAATATCATTTTTTTTTCATCTTATTTTGTTAATAACAATTGCAATTTTTAACCTGCACCAAAATCCTCCAAAAAAATTTTTCTAGAGGTGATTCCGAATCGAATGAGCCATCGCTCATATTTTTAAGACCTTTATCTCTATTTTTCACGTTTTTGAACTTGTTGATTAGACTATCTGTATACCAGGTTGATCCGTAGACAGACAAATATTGTGTCCATGGTCTGCCTCCGTGCGAATCCATTGGCCTGTACCTTGGAGTCTGTAGGCAGTTTGCATGGCTCCAGGTTCAATGACTAGGTGCAGAGGTGGCAGTCCTAGCAGAACTTCTAGAGCTCTGGTGGGCGTCGTCCTCATAGCACCTGTCATTCCTAGGCAAGCCAGTCTTTGTACTTTATCTAGTTCATTTCTGGACTTGCTTCTCGTGGTGCCGGTCCACCAAACGATGGACCCGTACGTTAGCGTCGAGCGAATAATCGCCGTATATATCCAATGTGGGGTTGTTGGTGTCAAGCCCCACATCTCACCGACGCACAGACGGGTATTTGAGCAATCTGGGCGGCCAAAATTAAATATGTATCCATAGTTACACTTCAGGAAGAATTAAGTAAATTTAGGATATGCATACTTATATTCTACATATAGAAAAAGCAAAAAAATATACACATATATACAGCATATATATATATGAGCAGCGAAAATTAACATATTCTAAAAAATACGATTTGGAAAAATATTAACTTAACGCATCCGATCCTTCTTCGTCTGAATCAATTGTTTCTTCTTCATCGTCCGTTGATGATTCCGACTGATTTCCTACATTAGGTGAAGCCGGAAGTAACAAAGTTAATGTTTCTTTAGAATACGGTTTACTCTCAGTTTTAGGCCTTGGTCTCATTCCCGTTATAATAGGATCTGAACTAAGCAATAACCTATTTAACACATCTAAATTGCAAGATACTCTTGAAAACTTCCTGGCAAAATTCTGGCGATGAATCCGGAAATGTTTATTACGTGCTTCTGATGCTTCCTCCGATAATTGACCTATCGGAAGCAACGCTTTTTCGATAACCATTGGACCATGAATCTTATGCATGGTGGGGGTCATTGGATGCCACGGGAAGAGCTGGACATAGAGCTCTCCAGTTTCTTTTGCATAAGCAGAAACATTTTCTATATTGACTATATGCCCACTCGATAATACCTCTGAAATAATTTTTAATCTGTTTATAAAATTTTTGTCAATTCCAGTAATTTCTGCTGCCAACTCGTAGTCCCCAAAAAATGTTACCATCATTGGTGTTACCATAACCAGGTTTAGGTACATCTAGTATTAGGCCCTTTTTTTTCGGAAATCATCCTGTATTTGCATTTTTCTTTGTTTCACTGCAGCTTTATCAATATCTGTTCTCAATTGCCATTTTTCCACAGGTAATTTATATGACAAGTGTAAGACAAGCGGACAAAGAAGCGGATTCGCGCATGTAAAATTGATAGACCAAAATGTAGGGTATCGGGATTAGCTTCTCTTTTTATTTTCAAATTATTGAAATCTTTGGAAGTTAAACCACAGATATAGCACCTCATTGTTGATGTTGTATTTGTAGCAGCATTACAGACTTTTCCGTCGACCATGGTAAACATCATTATATAGTTAACACTGTAATTTTTATTTTTCGTTGTAACTTCAGTCTGTTGTGGATTATTCATGGTAGTTTTATCATGATCTATTTCTTGAATTGTTATATCGGTGGTTTCTTTAACAAACCTAATTCGTAGGGGGGCGGCAATAACGAGGTGAAGATGGAGTAGGATTCTGCCATATAACGTTATTGCTTTTGGTGTATTTCAGCTGAAGGGGTATAAAAGAACTCTGAGATAAGTTGGCATCAGAATCAGTATCGCTACCAAATTTTTGTTTGTATTGCACTTGTTGTGCACCATCGCAACCCCACTTACATATCAAAACTAACGTATCGTTTATTTCACCATGTGATTTCAAAACCTCTTCTAAATGCGTTATCAATCGAATAGCAGTATGGTCCAATAAATTTTGCAGTTTCACTTCGGCACGTTTCGTTTACTAGATATTCTTCTTTGTTAGGGTAACACTCTATTTTAGCTTTTCGTAGAATACTATAGCAAGGAAATAACTTTTTCTGAGTGCTTTTTACTATTTCATACTGCGTCCTAGAAAGTCCCGCTTCAACAAACATGGAAAGAGCCTGCATAGGAGACAATTGAGAGGTGACACTCTCTTGTTGCATAAGAGAAAATGCTTCTTTATATTTTGTTGCTCGTTTTGGGGTACTCATAATTTCTTTCAGAACTAAGGAAGCATCTCTTTTTCCACTTTCTCCTAACTTAGACTGCGTCGCGTAGGTAAGCACCTCTAGATCAGTTGTTTTGCGAAGATCTTCAGTTTTTCTTCTTTTACTCCTCTCGCTTGATGCCTCAAACGGCTTTTAGGGTCGACCCTATCGATTTCTAACCTTTGGAATACTAAATGTTCCTTGCAGCCATTCCTTATTTTTCTCTAAGAAGTATTCTTCTTTTCTTAATGCTTTAGCCCACCTAGCCTTCACTTCAGACTTAAAACGTGAAAGATCATGCTTTATCACATTAACTTGATCCGTAGAGAAATCTTCCGATTAGAGAAGGTGGTTTTCAAGAAATTCTAACTTTTCGTTCATGGTATTCAAATTTTGACGCTGCATAATCGTTAATAATTGTTTTCTGTTCATTACTCGTACATTTGAGGACCCTGAAAAAAAACAACCCAATCAAGAACGCAAACAAGAAATTATGAAATAGTTATATTTTTTCGATTTTGTATGTACTCAGTTATTTCAAATAGCCATAATTCACAAAATCGCACTTTTTCGCAAAAAAAAATATTATTTCCTCAAAGTACGCAGCCTAAGCTTCCAAAAGAATTCAAAATCAATGCCGGGAAATATCAGGAAATATAACTTTTTGCATACAAATAAAACCATTTTGAGGAAAGTGTAAAAATGAACTATCAATCATAGAAGCTAATTTTGAAATTAGCAAACCTAATAATATATCAAATAGTTGTAAAAACTAAATACACTTACCTGGTTGTCCACAATCCATGGTTAACTATATTTCAGTCTGAATAAACACGAATCAATACTTAAATCACGTAAACTAACTATATTTTATTCTAGTTTGTCTGGTCAAGGCAACAGTCAGAGTCCAACTGACAACTGATCTTATAGAATAGAAGTTTGTGCCCCACTTGGGAACTCTGACCACACCCTCATCTCCACAACATGCTCTTTCCATTTACCATCGAGCTGCACAATACACCCCGTCTCATGTGGCATTACAATTCGGCCGACTGGGAAGGTCTTCGTATGTTTTTCTCAGCGTTTCCATGGAAGAGAGTTTGTTTCTCTTCAGTAGATCCAACACGATGTGCTGAGACAATTTCTGAAATCATCATGTTGGGGATGCAAACTTACATACCGAATACCGAAAGAAGAACATCATCCGATAAGACCTGGTTTAACAGAAACTGCTCTAGAGCTGTGGCTTCCAAACAGGCAGCATACCATCGATGGCTAAAAAATCCGGGCCCTGAGACCAGAGCAGCATATGTCGAGGCTAGAGGCATATGTAAAGAGACAATAGAATGCTCAAAAGATGCCCACAAAGCCAAAATAAGATCAAAACTTGCTGAATGTCCTAACGGATCCCGTTCATTTTGGTCTTTCGCCAAAGCTGTGGGAAGAAACTTCACTTCCAGCTCATTTCCTCCCCTAACCAAAGAAGATGGAACACTAGCAACGACTGCCCAGGAAAAAGCCAATATCTTTGCGCACCTATTTGCTGGAAATTCCACTCTGGATTCATCGGAAAACAACCCCGAACATTACACCTATTGACAGTCACATGCCCGAGATCACCTTTCGCCAACGTACTATCAGAAAGATTTTACTGGGTCTCAACACCAACAAAGCCTGTGGATCTGACGGAATCCGCCGATTGTTCTCAAGAAATGTGCCCCGAACTAACACCTGTTCTTTGCAAGTTGTTCAACCACTCTTACAATTTGGGGTATTTCCGTCCAATTGGAAAATTGCAAGAGTACAGCCAGTCCCTAAAAAAGGCAAAAGGCCCTACCTAGCAACTACAGACCTATCGCACTGTTATCTATTATTTCAAAGGTCATGGAAAAAGCCATCAACATCGAGCTCATGAAATATCTGGAAGACTCAGGAATTGTCAACGATAGGCAATATGGCTTCCGCCATCAGCGATCAACTGGTGACCTGCTCGCTTACGTCTCACATATATGGCAGCTATCTATTGAAAAGTATGGAGAAACTTTAGCTGTGGCATTAGATATCTCCAAGGCGTTCGATCGAGTTTGGCACCAGGGACTCCTCGCCAAGCTTCCGTCTTATGGCTTGCCCCCTCAGCTGTGTTCTCTGCTTGCTAGTTTTCTCTCAAACAGGTCTCTCCATGTAGTGGTCGATGGAGTTTCATCTGACACTCTACTCATAAATGCTGGTGTTCCGCAAGGATCCATTCTCGCACCAACACTATTTCTACTTCACATCAACGACCTGTTGAAAGAAACTTCATGTCCAGTACACAGCTTTGCCGATGATAGTACCCTCCATACCGCTTTCTCTTCCAGGGCCCCTATATCAGCCCGTGAAACCAGAAATGAACGAGGAAGAAATGTTAATAATATAAATATGGACTTAGCAACAATTCTCGAATGGGGATCTAATAACTTGGTAGAATTCAATGCAAACAAAACACAAGCATGTCTTTTCTCTAGAAAAGCCGATCTCACTGTGCCTAACATAACTTTGTCAGGAGTAACCATACCACTGAAGCCATCCATATTGATGCTTGTTATTACTATCAGCAATAACCTTTCCTGGGAAAATCACGTGAGGTCCATTGCCAAAAGTGCATCCCAAAAACTTGGTTTTCTGTTTCGTGCCAAGAGCTATTTCACCCCCAGTCAACTGCTTATGATCTATAAGGCACAGATCCGACCTGTCCTGGAATACTGTTCCCATATTTGGAGTGCGGCACCTAAACATATCCTGAGGCTATTGGATTCTGTCCAAAAAAGGGCAATTCGTCTCGTCGGTGATGCCTCGCTTACAAACTCGCTCACTTGTCTGGAACACCGTAGAAAAGTTGGCGATTTGTCTCTATTTTATAGATATTTTCATGGGCGATGCTCTTCTGAAATATCAACAATCGTTCCTGCTTTGGCAGTCTCTTCGAGATTAACCCGTCAAGTTCAGTCATCACACCCCTTCGTGGTCACTTTGGAGACCTGCAGAACATCACTTTCCAAAGACTTGTTCATCCAACGAACAGCGAGGCTTTGGAACTCATTGCCTAGGGAGGTGTTCCCCGAGGCATGCAACCTCCAGAAATTCAAGAAGAACACCAACTCCTACCTTCTTTTCCTTGGTTCCCACGATGTTCTCTGAACATTACAGGATATCCCTTTTCGTGGGAACCAGAACATAAAAAAAAAAAAAAAAAACAATCGTTAAAAGTGTGCCATGGGCCGGAGATGGATTTTATTGTATTCGTAAACTATCTGTGTTTCTAGAGGGCTGGTATTCTGTACCTACGGTAAAATTTACAAAATTGATTTTTGGCCGTCCAGATTGCTCAAATGCCCGTATGTGCGACGGCTCTACTGAGTGCCCAGATGAAGTTTGTTGCGATTTTCAATCTGCTCGTTCCAGGTCAGATTGTAGTCCAGTCATTATAGTAAGTTCACCTCGGAATTCGAGATACCCAGCTGTAAGTCTGTAAATACTTGTATATTGACACCCTAAAGGTTGTCTCAAAACCTACATATGGTAGGGTGTAAGCAACTATTAAATTTCAAGGTCAAAGGTCACAAAAATCGGTTTTTTGCGCTTTTTTTGGAAATATCTCATTTCCTATGGGTTTTTTGCTATTTGTAATCATTATCAATATTGTAGAATACAGAGTTTTCTACAAATTTTGTTTAAAAAAATTTTTTATACGGTGAACCGTTTTCGAGATAGAGGGCGGAGAGCGCGCGGTCACCGCATCACTTCAGGTCAACCGGTGCCTCCGGTCGAAAACGCGCCATATATAGTTGATGAACTATCAATAAATCAATGATTATAAATATTTGTCAATTTTTATTAACCATAATATTATATTTTAAAAAGTAATGCCGCTTTCCAGTGTTAACAAATCTGTAAAAATAAATGATTGTAAAGTTGCAGTGGATCCATTATTACTCTTCCAAAGAATTACTGTCAGCAAACAATTTGAAAGTAATCTTGAAGAATATCTTCAATATGAATTGAGTCCGTATCCAACAGCTCTATTTGATAATGATGGCATGAGAAAAACAACAAAATCTTCATTGTATGACAACATGAGCCCAATTGATTTTGTTCTCAATGAAAATAATGTGACGTTCATTATTGATGGCGGATTTCTTCTTCATCATGTTTTATGGAGCAGAGAAGATACTTTTTCTATTATTTTTGATAAATACATGAATTATTTACAAAGGCATTACAGTTCCAAAATAATTGTTGTATTTGACGGATATTCAGACTACAGTAAGAACGTAAAAGCTATGGAGCAGCAGAGAAGAACTGCTGCACTTTCAAAAACGTACGAAGTCTGTTTCGATGAAACAATGGTTGTACCAGTTACTCAAGAAAAATTCTTATCAAATCGAAATAACAAAGATAAGTTCATTAATATGTCAATTGAAAAATTACAAGCTGCAAATATTACTACTAAACAAGCCAGAGATGATGCGGATGTTCTTATTGTTGAAACTGCAATTGAGGAATCAAAGTCTAAAAAAACTGCAGTTATAATAGGACAAGATATTGATTTACTTGTCATTTTAATTGGGCGTACACTGTCTTACGAACAAGAAATTTTCTTTAAAAAAGTTGGGAAAGGAAATGTAAAAACGGAGATATACTGGACTAAAAGTTTTGATAATTATCCTCATTCCAAAAAACATATTTTATTTCTGCACGCATTAAGTGGCTGTGACACAACTTCTGCGCTTTTTAAAAAGGGAAAAAAATCATTTTTGAAAGTTTTTGAGAAACTGACAAATTTGGATGAACTAGCTGCAGCATTTGAGGAAGAAAATTGTTCGGCCCAGAGATTATTAGAGGGTGGAACTCAAACCTTATTGGCAGTCTATAATGCTCCGAAATCTGTGAAAAGTCTCGATCATCTTCGTTATACGCATTACGTCAAGTCTACAAAACTTAATAAACCTGTGCAGCTTTCAAATATTCCACCAACAAGTGCAGCTGCTCATCAATATTTCAACCGTGTATATTATCAAGTTCAAACTTGGTTAGGACATGATTTGGAACCCCAGGTATGGGGTTGGGCAATGCGAAATGATTTTCTGGAGCCTATCATGACAATTTTACCACCTGCTCCAGAAGATTTGCTAAATACAATTTTCTGCAACTGCAAAAGTGGTTGTGGTTCGCGATGCGGATGCAGGAAAGCGGGCTTGCAATGCTCTTTAGCTTGTGGCCAATGTAATGGGCAAGCTTGTCTCAATGCTCTACCATATCAGAGCGACATTAACGAAGATGGAACCTTTGATCCCGAAATCATGGAAGAACTTGAGACAAATGTCGTTGAAGACGATAATGAAGACCAGTTCGAAATTTACCAGCAGCCAGAAGACGACGATGAAGAGGAAGAAGATGATTAAAATTATAAATTGTAGTTTTTGTACCCTTTATTCCATTTTTTTACTTTCAATAAAAAAAAAATTATTCAATGATATTTTTTAATAAAAATATTAATTCATAATTTATTTGTTTTTTTTTTCATCATGTAAGAAGTTATTAATATTAATTAGGTTAAAATTCAAATATAATTCTTATATTTTCATTAACAATTCTGCAATTACATGGGTCAGATAAGTGTTGTTAAATAAATTAATACTGAATAAAAAGTGGATAAGTTAGGAAAAAAATGATAAAATATAATATAATAGTTAATAAAAATTGACAAATATTTATAATCATTGATTTATTGATAGTTCATCAACTATATATGGCGCGTTTTCGACCGGAGGCACCGGTTGACCTGAAGTGATGCGGTGACCGCGCGCTCTCCGCCCTCTATCTCGAAAACGGTTCACCGTATAAAAAATTTTTTTAAACAAAATTTGTAGAGAATTTTGTATTCTACAATATTGATAATGAATACAAATAGCAAAAAACCCATAGAAAATGAGATATTTCCAAAAAATGCGCAAAAAACCGATTTTTGTGACCTTTGACCTTGAAATTTAATAGTTGCTTACACCCTACCATATGTAGGTTTTGAGACAACTTTAAGGGTGTCAATATACAACTATTTACAGACTTACAGCTGGGTATCTCGAATTCCGAGATTCTTACCTAATTTAAGCTTAAATGACTGGAGTATGGAGGCTATGATGTCTTCCTGAGATACGTATATCTGGAAGAAAATAGTCTTGACCGAACTTTTTTAGGCAACCCATTTGTGATTCATTTGTTATCATATTGCATTTAATAGAAAATACATTTCATCCGGTAAACAGATGGGCGAAGGTTGCCTCTACTTCGTATCCTGTACTATAAGATATGAGGTATCGGTCGGTGAGTACTATCAGGCGATGAAAAAACTCAAACCAAAAAAGTCGGCTGGCATTGACAGAATCCCACCTTACCTAATCAAAGGATGCGCAGAGTGGCTTCTGGAGCCAATTCGGTTCATTTTCAATCTTTCTATAAGAACAGCAGCGTTTCCAGAAATGTGGAAGGAATCAGTTGTAACACCAATCCATAAGTCTGGGAAAACCTCTGATATTAAAACCTATAGACCAATTTCAGTATTATGTGCAATAGCTAAACTCTTCGAACACGTTATATATATAAGAAAGTGTGGGACTCTGTCAAACCCAATATATACGAAGAACAACACGGGTTCACCTCAAAAAAGTCAACAGCTACAAACTTACTGGTTTTCTCACATGATATCCTTCAGGATATGGCGGATAATGCACAGGTTGACGTTATATACACCAATTTCCAAAAAGCGTTTGATAAAGTAAACCACGACATTTTATTAAGTAAACTACAGAGCTATGGCGCAAACCTACATAGTTTAAACTTTTTTGTTTCATATCTTGAAAACAGGACGTATAAATTAAAATATCGCGGCAATTCATCAGGCAAATACCAAGCAATCTCTGGAGTCCCCCAGGCGTCGAACCTGGGACCACTACTCTTCTCAATATTCATTAATGACTTACCACAAAACCTGAAGTACTCCAAGAGTTTGCTTTTTGCCGACGACCTGAAATTTTACCGAAAAGTTGAGAACGAACCGGATTGTCCTCCAATTAGATATCGACTCAGTATTCCGTTGGTCTGAAAAAAATGACCTCTTTTTCAACAAATCTAAGTGTGTAGTTTTGTCCTGCACAAGAAAAAGGAAAGTGATAGGATACCCTTACGAAATGAATAATGACGATCTAGCGAAAGTCGACATGGTCAAAGATTTAGGCATTGAATATGACCATGCCCTATCATATAAATTACATATTGAACATACAATCGCGAAGGCACTCAGGACGTTAGGTTATGTGTTGAGGTACTCTAAGAACTTCAGGGACTATAGACAATAATATTATTATACAATACCTTTGTAAGACCCAAGCTTGAATATTGCTCTGTAGTTTGGAATCCTACTACTTGGTAGACTCATATTCTATTGAGAAAGTTCAGAACCGCCTGTTGAGGTTCCTCTACTGGAGGAAACATAATGTTTACCCCGACTATAATATAATTAGAACGACTAATCTTAGATCAGAATTCCAAATCACAAGCCTGGAGTCCAGGAGAAAGATAACAGTGGTAGTAATGTGCTATAAACCCTATAACAGACAGTACAGCTGCCCTTACCTCAAATCTCTCCTAAGAGAGAGAGTCCCCTCTCGTGCAACAAGACTTACTCAATTTTTCGGAATTCCTTTCACCCAATTTTCCAGCATATGTTCACCAATCATTACAATGTTAAAAACAACAAATAATGCATTGCATCTATCTGCACTCAGCTTTGACCTAGCCCCCAGAATATTCTTTAGAGATCTGTATAAATATTTTCCCTAATTCTCTCCTGAAATTTGAACATATTTGTAGTGAACTAATAGCTGATATATTAATATTTACTTTGAATTATTGTGTTTCTCATGTAATAAGGTACTTGTAACCTGTTTGAGAAATGAAATAAATGAATAAATAAACTGAAATAGGACCATATACGCAGATAAGACTATAGCACAAATCAGACGAGACATAACATCATTAGGGTAACAATACAGATCCGAAAAAGGTGAAAATTGATTAATACATAGCACTTAACCAATGAAATCGAACAAATACGTTAAGGAAATGAATTTATAAAATGTTTACTCATATCACACTCGTTTATTCGAAACTTACAAAAGTGACTTACCCCGATAATCACCACGTTGAGCAAAACTCCACCTGGCAGGAATTTCAATCGCATTTGCTAGTTGGAGTGTATTTCAATTGAAGTATTACACCGTATCTGACCCAGCGACCCTCACAATAATATATTATCCTAAATCATACATATCAACCCCGATTAAGTGGTTGAGCAAGGAAACCTTATTCTTTTGAAACCTTTTGTTTTCATCTGTAGATCTATCGTTCCAATCTAATGTGTGGCTTCTTTCGGGACATTTCAGGTAGTTGGAGTGGCAAGAAGAACAGAGCTCATGGAAAAACTGGCCACCGAACTTTCCGGTGAGAAAGGAAGACTATTCGGCTTCAAAGCTGACCTTAGCAAAGTAGAAGATATCACTGAAGCTTTCAAGTGGACCCAACAAAATGTTGGCACTGTCCATATCCTAATCAATTGCGCTGGTATTCACTACAGGGAAAGTCTCCTAAGCGGAGACCCAGAAAACTGGAAGGAAACTTTCGATGTCAATGTTATGGCGTTGTGTATTGCTACCAAAGAGGCTACCACTGTCATGCGAGAAAAAAATATCGCTGGCCATATTATTCATATTAACGCCACATGTGGGCACAAAGTACCATCTCTGCCAAATATGGACGTGTACTCGGCAACAAAGTTTGCTGTTACAGCTCTAACAGAGACCTTGAGACAGGAATTGGTGCGAATCAAATCTGGGATAAGAGTAACGGTGAGTCTTTTGGAGAAGAATAATTCTGTCGAAATTATTCATGATCCACTAAATAACGAAAAAAATGTATCTTATCTATGTCTTTCAGACCATATATGGCTTATTTCTTTCTAGTGAACTGGACTTGAAATGTTTTCATTATCGATGTGAATGTAGTTCAATTGGGATTGAAATCACTTCGAGTGGTGTACGCACTCAGTTTATCGTTATAGATATTCTTGTTTTCTAGAGCATCAGTCCTGGAATAGTAGACACTCCTATGTTGGATGAAAATATTCGAGATTCCCAAGGATTCAAAGAACTGATTGGAAATAATATGCTGAAATCTGAAGATATCGCAGATGCTATTATATATGTCCTATCGACTCCACCACATGTTCAGGTAATTTCTCTAGTATCGGGGATAGAAAGCCTAGTGAAATCACTATGCTTAAATGAGAAAAACATTAATAATAACTGACGATGTTTTGACCTTCTATATTTATATTGAAAAGAAGTTGTTGGGGTTAAGTCTCTTATAGAAAACCAATATTCCTCAGTAAGCCAACGTTTCGGAAATATATTTCGCCATCCTCAGGGCTATGAGTGATTTTGGTTTTTCTTCGTCAAAAATACAACACAGCATAAAAACAACATAGATGTAACGAGACACTGGATAGAATTGAGTGAGTTCTCTCTTTACGGTTTTGTTCACCATCTAATTCGTCATTCGAGTGTCGAATTAGATGGTGAACAAAACCATAAAGAGAAACTTACTCAATTTTATGCAGTGTCTCTTTACATCTATGTTGTTGTTGAGGTTAGGTCTCTTATGGAAAACCAATATTTCTCAGTTAGCCAACGTTTCGGCAATATATTTCGCCATCCTCAGGGCTATGGGTGATTTTGATTTTTTTTCGTCAAAAATACAACAAAGCATAAAAACAATATAGATGTAACTAGACACTGGATAAAATTGAGTTAGTTTTCTCTCTATGGTTTTGTTCACCATCTAATTCGTCATTCGAGTGCACTTTGAAAATTTACTACAATGAAAGTAAATAAATTATTATCCAGTATTTTCCTTAGTAATATTCAATTTATGTTCCTATTTTTAATCCAATCGCAAATAAATTAGTATCGTTGGATTCGTGGAAAAATACTTTTTTCGAAAAGTGCTTGTCAAAAAATGGTCGCCATTTGAAAAATAATTTCCTTCTTGGGCTGTATGTTGCCGATTGAGATATCTCCGAGCATACAACTCAGCAGCATTCCTTGAATTTCTATGACATTCTCCAAATATTAATAACATATCCACTTTTCAACTTTGAGTATACAATATTTTGAAGAAGAATTTAGCTGAAATTTAACGAAAATTAGGAAACTTTTACTGTCTGCCCATAAAGCTCATGTCACTGTCATTCCCCAAGTGAGTGTTTTGTATAAGACTTGATGAAAATAACTGCAAAATATTATGCATCATGGCTATCCATGGCACACTTAACAGAAGTAAATAAATTATTATTCAGTATTTACCTTAGTAATATTTAATTTATGTTCTTATTTTTAATCCAATCGCAAATAAATTAATATCGTTGGATTCGTCAAAAAATCGTTTTTTTCGGAAACTGCTTGTCAAAAAATTGTCGCCATTTGAAAAATAATAGTTAGTCACGAAAATGTAATTTTGCCAACTTCTCTTATTCCTATGTATCATACTAGTCACTGAAACTTTGCGATTGTAATTTTCTGACATCACCAGAGGTCCTCAGATTAGTTCAAGTCCGATCATGGCCACCTAGATGCAATATTCAAAGTGACTCTAAAAAAATTAAGCAGGAGTAAAAAAAATCAAAATGTCACATTCTGATCCGGAATTGTCTCAGAAATCAAAAAATGTTACAATATACAGGATGTTCCATTTAAAAACTCAAAACCGGAGCCATTTCCGGTAAAACAGGAAGTGACCGAAAAGTGGAAAATATACAAAAACTTTCCTCTTCACATACCATGTTCCTATAACAAATCTCATTTGTATAAACCTAATATTCCAGAAGTTATGACTTGTCTAATGGCTTTGTTGACACCCGGTATAGAGATCTAGAAGTGGCGTGATTCTGTTTTTTTTTTGTTGATATCAGCGAGCTAGCTACCCGAAGGGGCACACACGTGAGTGCACACGTCGTTGCGAGTAGTCGTGCGAAAGGCGCATTTTCGGAATGTTATTGTTTATCGCTGGAGATTTCACGTTGCATTTTTTTTCAATTACACAGATGATTTTTCAGATTCAGTTTTCTTTATAATTCCAAATTCCATTCCCTGTTTCATGAAGATCACACCGACTCGAAATTACTTTTTTTTTGTCGAAGTTTCTGAAGAAATAATCGAGCTCCAACAGAACTATTTTTATTGATGTGACTCTAAATGAAACGTTTTTTTTTATTATTACTTTACAACCTCGAGTTTTGTGTTTTTTTTTGGAAGATAGACGAAATTTTTCAAACCAAATCAATCCAATGACCCCGTTTCCATAAAAAAAAATTGTGAATAAACGTTATTTTGTATGTCTTGCCTATAAAATGTATTTCATCGTTATGTTTTTTTTCAGATACACGAGTTAACCATAAAACCTGTCAACGAATTGGTTTAACCAGAGTAGCAGCAATTAGGATAATGACCTTCTAAGAAATCTTATATTCTGGGATGGACTTCAGGAAACAGGATCAACGAAGTGTAACACAAATTATCATTGATTAAAATCTTAATTGGAAATCGACTTTTTGTTGGAAGACGTCCTGAAGTTAGCCAAATTTCAGACTTCATGAAGTGAAATGCTCACGACTTATAGTTTGACAATATCGGTATGAAAATGAAAGATTCTGATTTTTTTCAACATTTCAACAGCCGCTATTTTGAAACTACTGGAGCGATTCGACCCATTTTCAAACGTAGATGCTCGACTCACATTGTTATTGAGGTTATCATTTGAATCCCCTTATAATTAGATTCTGCCAGTTAGGGATGGAACCAGTAAATAATGGGATTTCGCAGCAATTAAAAGAGAACTGTTCAAATCAGGTTAGGCAACTTCTGACTGACAGTTGACATGACATGTGACTGACATCAGTGGTGCCAATTGTGCACTGTTACCAACATACTTTTGCTTGGTTGAAGACTGGAAAAATTCATTGTAAAATTGTTTTTTTGTATTTTCATAAACAGTGCGCGTCAAAATTATGGAACAAATTCGATATTTCGCAAGCCATGTACTTTTGACAAAAATCTTGAAATAAGTCTATTTTTATTTCAAAATGCCGATTTTTTTATGTATATTCTAAAGAGGTTATATCACTGGTTTTGACATGGTGACGTAATCGGTAATTTTTTTAAATTGGTATAGATGTCTTGTGATACCTCATCTGGAAGGCCTTTCAATACTGCATTCAATGATAATAATTAATTAGATTTTTTTTTGTACAGAGTGAACAAAAATTAATATTTTATTTCAATAAGAGAATAACTTTATATCCAACAAAATAGAACAGTTAAATAAGATGTTCGAAATGCCATCCACCAGTCTCTTGACAATCAGCAAATCTACGGACACATTCCTCTTGCACATTGCGAATAACTTCCGGGGTAATTCTGTTAATTTCGATCCTAATTCGATTTTTCAACTCTTGTAGATTTTGCGGCCTATCTACATAGACCTTCGATTCCAAATAACCCCACAAGAAAAAATCCAGGGGCGTAAGATCTGGAGATCTTGGGGGCCACTCTATCGGTCCGCGTCTACCAATCCACCTCCTAGGAAAACAGTTATTCAAAAATTCGCGAACATCACGTGCATAGTGCGGGGGTGCACCATCGTGTTGCAACCAAATACTTTCATTTGGTGAGTTAGGATTGTTGGCATTTGGAAAAATATCGGCAAGGCTAGGTATGAGTTCATTTCTTAAAAATTCCAAATAACGCTCCCCTGTGAGATTTCCTTCGGAAAAATACGGGCCAATAATCCTGTCGTTTATTATCCTTGCCCAAACATTGACTTTCTGAGGGTATTGAGTATGCCCGTCCATCATCCAGTGAGGATTATCCCTACTCCAATATCTACAATTCTGACGATTTACTGAACCATTTAGGCAAAACGTAGCCTCATCGGAAAACAGAATTTGTTTCGTAGAACGTGGATTGCGGTTACACAAATCCTGCATTATTTCACAGAACTCCACACGGCGATCGGGATCATCATCATTGAGTTGTTGATGTAGCTGTACTTTGTATGGATGGTACTTATCTGCTTTCAGAATACATAATACAGAACTTTGGGATATGTCACGGTCTGCTGCAAATTGTCGTGGAGTATTGTGAGGATTATTCTCTACACCCAATAGAACATCAAGTTTCACGTTTTCTTCCATTTTAGGACGTCTAGCATTCGGAATATGTTCGACATGACCAGTTTCTCTGGATTTTTCCTCAATCTTACTGACTGTTGAACGACTGAAAGGTCTATTTGGATACTTCGCATTGAACAAGTCGCATACCTCTTGCTGAGTTCTGGTTCTATCTCAACTGAAACAAGCTTTTAGAGAAGAGGAAAGCTGAACTAAAACATTAGGTTTAGGTATTGTACTAAATCAATAGTAGGCTGTGATTATGCTAATCGTAAATAAAATAATAGTTGTTAGTTACGTGCATTTAATAATGGCTTTGCAATTATCACTTATAATCTCCCTAGCAGCAGAATTATTACCGATAATTTTTTCCGAAGTCACGAATGTTTTTGTTGATAGAAAATTATCCCGAGTCGAAGACGAGGGAAATTTTCTATCTACAAAAACATGAGTGAAACCGGGAAAAAAATTATCGGGAATTAATTCTGCTGCGTGGGAGATTCGGTAAGAAAATTCCATGAATTGGAGTTGCTTTCAATATGATGAGAAGATGAACACTACGACCTATTCTGCGTAGATGTCAAAGTTTTTATGGGTAAAATTTGACACTTAGGTATACTACTAATTATGGGAATAAATGATTCACAAATATAATAATAATAATCGTTTTTATTTGAAGTAACTGAGACATAATTCGTACATGAAATGTGATTCCTACAACTATCAAAGGGCAGAGTTAGCGTTTTCCCATGTGTTAGATGGGTAAGTACTTTCTTTCACTCAACTATGCGGCGGTTCCTATTTCCTCAAATTGCTCAGTTGGTAGAGCGTCTGACTAGAGATGAGAAGGTCGTGGGTTCGACTCCCGTTGAGGATGGTTTTTTCTTTCATTTAATAATTTGTCCAATATGCCACAATTTTCCTATATATATATATATATATATATATATATATATATATATATATATATATATATATATATATTTATATATATATATATAAAAGATATTCATTGAAAAAAATTAGGAGCGAATTCAGTTAAAAAATTATCTTGGATACATAACATTTTTGTTTGAATCAAGGTCAATCCCGTGAAATATATACGTCCAATTTTTCGCTTTCCAAGTTTATGGGTAGATCCTGATATTTCTCGATCCATATCTGCTCTAATCTCGAGTAGTGGAACCATACTTTCGCAACGCATTTCATATCAGTAAATCGTGAAGGTTTACATGTTTGGAATTATCGAACGCTAAAAGATTCTTATCCTAATTTCATCAGTTGTGAGGATAAAACACGTTACTCGAATTCTCAATTCGCGTGGTTGGTACAAGTTCAAGTTTGTCTTAATTGTGGTATCGGCAATATCCAAAAGTTTACTGGCCGTCAAAACAGTGAATCGTTTTTCTAGAGGTCATCGATAATTGAAGGTAAGTACCTACTTTGTATCATGTGACATAATTCGAATTAATTTATTTTTTTTCATAGAAATATAGTGTTATGGAGATCATTTCTATTATAAAGCGATATTTGCTTGAGTATACCTGAACCCAAGAGGCTAGACGTTAATATCGTGATCGCTTCCCGTGTGGTTTCTGATTTGCGTTATCGCCATTGAATTTGAATTTTATGGCAAGTCGGCAAATCACAAATCAGGCGAGTGGTAAACACTTTTGGTGCGAGTCATAGACACTTTTTCGAATGAACTTTTCAGTTAATTATGTATTCCAAAGTCCACGTCATTCTTACGGAAATATGTTTCTAGGTTACCAAGCAACAGACTTGAAATATGGTTGTCTCTATGGAAAGATGGCGAGGAAAGGTTGCCGTGGTAACAGGAGCCAGTTCGGGAATTGGCGCAGAAATCGCCAAAAAATTGGTTGAGGAGGGACTCATAGTAAGTGGTCATTGAAATTCAATTTATATTTTTTCGCAAAAACCCGAAAATGTGTGTTACCAAACATTCTTCATTTTATAGAGCTACATTTACAACGAACAAATCCATAATGTCAGACACTACTCCTACAGCAGACTCAACAAACAGACTCTGTGAAGCAGACATATCTGCAAACAGATAACTAACAAACTAGATGATGAACGAATTCAGAACCTTATTCACTACTTTTTTAGTAAAACAGCAGACTCTTTTGAGTACCTAGTCATCCATGCAGACGAATAACTCGCGCTACTTGGACGCAATGCATGATGAGAAGAAGAAAACAACAGTAACACAACCTGATTACTCTCGTTTCAGACGTCCATCGTGGATTCGAAAGGTTTTCACGACGTTTTGAATGCTTGTTTCTGCAATCGTCGTCAGGTGAATACTGACAAGTTTAGGTGCTACTTACCAATTTATATGTCGCCGGTGCAATGATGCGTGTAATTCCGCCATGTGCAGTGGTGCGTGTAATTTCGCGCGGTGTGGTCAGCAACTCCCGATTTTGTCGTTTCTCTCGTTGAGTCACACATCTGATGTACGGAAGGCAGATCACTGTGCTTTGTTGTTGCTCTTCAGATATCTTCGTTCTCTGGAGTTAGTTCAAAACCTCTCCTAGGAGTTTCTTGGGGTATCCATTCCGGGGAAGGTCCTCTCTGATGTGGTTTAATTCGGCATCTAGTGACTCCTCGTCGTTGCATATGTGCATCGCTCTCTCTACCAATGTTCTCACAATCCCTCTCTATGTCGAACTCGGATGATTGGAGCTTTAGCTGAGATACTGCCCCGTACGTGTCTTCTTTCTGTAGACAGAGGTGTGGATTTCATTGCCTATTCTCTCAACGTTCACATCGAGGAAGGGTAAGGCACTGTTGGTTTCCATTTGCATCCTGAATTTGATCGAATCCCTGATTCTGTTAATTCTTGAGAATAAATCCTGGAGATGTTTATCTCCGTGATTCCATATAATGGAAGTGTCATCCACGTTCCTCAACCACAGCTTTGGTTTGTATTCTGCCTTCCGTATAGCCAATTCCTCGAACCACTCCATGTATATGTTGGCGATGATTTGAGAAAGGGAAGATCCCATCGGGAGTTCGTCGACTTGAGAGAAGAATCGGTCCTTTTCCTAGAAGGATGAGTTCTGTATGCAGCACTGCAGTAATTCCAATATTGCTTGAATGGAAAAGTCAGTCCTCTCGTGGACCTGGTTATCCTCTTCGAATTTCCTTTTGATGACACTAAAGGATTCATTCCTCTATTGGTATAAAGGCTCTCCACGTCGAAGCTGATGAAACGATCTTCTGGACCAAGTTGTCTATGAAGTGCTTGAAATTCCTGACGTATGAACTGCTATTTCCTTGTAAGAGTTGTAGTATCGGTAGGAGGTATTTCGATAACTTGTAGGTTGGTGAGTACCTGAAGCTGGTGATCGGTCTCAGTGGCATGTCTGGTATGTGGATTTTCGGAAGCCCGTAGAGATGCGGTGGTTTGCTGTAGTGTGGTGTTAGATGTGATCGTTTGTTGTCTGGAATAAAATGTTTAAATTTCCTCAGAGTGTTGTAGATCTTCCTTTCTACAGTGGGTATTGGATCTTTCCTCAAGAGTTAATAGTTCCCTGTGTGGAGTAACGACTCTATCTTGTCATCATATGTTGTGGTGTCCATGACAACCGTGGCGTTTCCTTCATCAGCTGGAAGAATTTTTATGGATGAATCCTTTTGTAGGATTTTTGGGGCCCTCTGTTCTCCTGCAGTGATGTTACTCCGGGCATTTCTCTCCTTCTCGAGTGTCTCTCTCACTTTCCATCTGAACTCTCCTGCCTGGATGGGATTCATTCTGCTACTGGTTGACTCTACAGAGCTTACAATGTCCAGGATAGGTATTGTTTTTGGTGCAACTGCAATGTTCAATTCCTATTCGAGCAGGGACTCCTCTACTCCTGATAGTGGTTTAGTTGAGATATTAATCATGGTTTTCTTACCTTCGCTGATGGTTTGTGGAGACCGTGTTCTTCCTGATATTCGATTACATTTCTTCTGATGCCTCCTCTCTTGTTCCTGGCGGATTCTCGGGCATGTATTTTCAATCTTGGCAAATATGGGTTGATTGTCCTCCTCCAAAGTGTACTCTCTGATTTCCTGGAACACAACCCCAATACAAATGATAAAAAACCTTTTCAAAGACAAGCTTCCATTTAAGCCGTGTACTAAAACGTATTTAACAAGTTTAAGTCATCGCTGACAATGATTTAATAATTTGTTGTTGAATTATTTGGCGAAGTGTTCATGAAAAAGAGATTACCAATTAATTTCATTGGACAATGATTGGTTAGTAAGTAACAACTTGTCCAAGTATTCATTCTATCAGTATCATAATCACAAAACTCGTTCGCCATCTTGGAGCCGCCATCTCGAATTTACAAATTTTGACAGAGAATTCATAATTTCCGACCCCGAAAATCCCTACATACCAATTTTGAATCAAATCGGACACTTATTACAAATCTCGTCCGCCATCTTAGAGCCGCCATTTTTTTTTTTCTCTAACAAAAATTCCATAAGGCATTGTCACCGAAGTCGGTCAAAATTCACTTGCAAGGTTTGACCCTGACGAACGAACGAACTAACAAGTAAAACCAAATAAAAGCTTGTAATAACTCGATTGCCAGAACCAAACTGCACGGAAAACTTCACAGCACAAGCACATAAAAGTCATAATAATAATAATAATAATTTATTTGCCCAAGCTATGTAAAATACATTTGAGGTTGTCACAGAGAAATGAGTAAGAGTAGAATAAAATACAGAATAGAAAGCACCGTATACACATGTATACATAAACACATACACACATTTGCCGAAGAAAATTAGAAATATTCCTCGTTGAAGTAAAAAACATTTTCAATTAGGATATGTAGAACGGGTTTCACGGTGGTGTCCCATTGAACGAAAATGCGAAAAAATATTCGATTGAATAAAACGCTTCATTCAATAAAAGTGTTGTCAGGTCCGCTTTCAGTTGCTTGGCTGTGACATTTTTCAGCGCAGTTGGTAGTTTGTTGAAAATCTTTAGGGACGTATAACTAATTGGTTGCTGCGTTAATTTCAGCCTGTGGTATGGAATGGTCAGATCCTTTTTGTTTCTGGTGTCATAACAACGGTGAGATGAATTGGAGGACAGTGAAGTTTCATTTTCCTTAACGAACATAATACATTGTGAAATGAATGCCGAGGGTAGAGTTAAAATATTGAGTTTTTTAAACAGAGGCTTGCAGTGATACCTGGAGCAAACTTGCCCAATTATACGTACAACTTTTTTATGGATTTTGAAGATTATCTCACTCGCTGAGGAGTTGCCCCACAGTAAAAGTCCATAAGCGAAAATAGCATAAAAGTTACTGTAATAGTATGTTAGTGCAGTGTCCAGAGTGGTGACTTGTGTGAGTTTTCTGATTTGGTATACTACTTCATTCAGTTTTTTGCCGTATGATCGATATGATTTTCTAATTCAATTTTGGGTCAATATGAATACCTAATAATTTAACGCTTTTTTGTGAGTCTAGATTCAGCAAAAATATTTCGTTTGTTTTTTCAGTATTGAGTTTTAGATTGGTTGGTGAGAACCATTCCGAAGCTTTCGCTGTTGTTTCAATATTCACATGTTTTAGCTCACTTATATCATGGCTGATATTCAAAATTCTAGTGTCATCGGCCATTGATAAATATGATGAGAAATATAATTCCCTATATGGACCCTGGGCAACACCAGTCTCTATGGGCAGTACGCCTGATTGCTCACCCGAAGGTAAAACCACTTGTTGGTGAAGATGATCTAGGTAGGAGGCAAACAGCTTCAGTGCGTCATCCCTGATTCCGTAGAAATCTAATTTAGTTAACAGGTATTCATGAGTGACGCAATCGAATGCCTTGGATAAATCTAGCATGGTGGCACACTTAAATTTATTTTCATCAATTGCTTCCATGATTTTTTCCATAATGTTTATCAGTGCCTTGGTTGTTGATTTATTATTTCGGTAACCGAACTGTTATTTGGCAAAGAGTTGTTTCCCTCGATATAAGAGACAATTCTGTATTTCAGCAAACATTCAAATATTTTTGAAAAAACTGGAAGTATTGAAATTGCTCTTAAGGAATTAATGTCCTCGTTCTCGCGAGTTTTGGGGATTGGTACTACTTTGGCGGTTTTCAGTTTTTCTGGAAATATGTTCTGTTCTAAGCACTTGTTGAATATGTTGCATAGTACTGGAGCCCGTTCGTCACACAGATGTTTAACAATACTCATGTTCATATCATGAACGTCCCTGCTGCGATAATTTTTTAAGTTCCTTATTATACTCCTTATTTCTTCTTCAGTGGTGGGAGTAATAATAAAAGAAGAACAGGGAGAACTCTGTGTGTTTTTTAGTGTTTCTATGAAGTCAAGGTTACTATGAGGGATTGAGTTGATGATATCTCTACCCACATTCACAAAGAAATTTTTGGAGTTTTCTGCTGAAATGTTGGTTTCATTTTTTAACTCATTTTTTTCCGTCTGTGAATTTATCAATTGCCCAATAGCTTTTGATTTGTTACTGGAGTTCTCAATAAAATCTTCATACGCTTTTCGTTTTGCGTCATCAATTGCTTTCTTATTATTTAGTTAAATTTTTTTGTAACAGCCAATTACCTCCGGTGATTGTGTAGATTGTTTCACAATATTAACAGCTTCAAGCTGATTTCTCATTTCTTTCAGATTTTTGTCGAAATAGTTTATGTGTAGTGTATTGGTACCTTCGATATTTTTTTCTGGAAAATGACTATGGAAATGGTTGAGGAAAATTGAAAAAAAAACGATTGACTAGATCATTGGCTTCTCCTGCAGTATATAAGTCATTTCAACTCAAGTTAGATATGGTTTGTTTGAAATCCGCTAATTTTTGTTGAGAAATAATTCTGATTTTTTTTGTATCAAAATTCTGTTTGGGTTTACCTTTTTTTTAAAAAAAAGCTAAAATGTCTGAGTGGTCAGATAAACAGAAGTCATGGACTTGAACAAGTATATTGTCAGTTATGTTGGTTATCAAATTGTCAATGCATGTCCCGTTTTTCTTTGATATGCGTGTAGGTTGTGTTATGGAAAATTCAAGGTCATAAGACGCCATGATATCCAAAATCTCACGTTCAATAGTCTGCTTTTTATTGCATATATCGATATTAAAGTCGCCATTAATCATGAAAGTTTCTTTGCTGTGTTTTGTCAGGCGTTGAAGCATTATCAAGAATTCATCAAAGAATCGATTTACATTGTCATTGATAGGTGATCTGTAAAACGTGATTATTACGATGCCCAGGTCAATCAACTTAATAGACGCGAGTTCAAAAACGTTTTCCTCATTTATGTCAACGAACCTTTTTACAGAAATTGTTCTGATATTTTTTCTGAAATACAAAAGGACACCACCGTGTTCAAAAAAGTTCCTACAATGAAAACTAGCTATATTGATATTTGTTAATAGTGAAGAGGATATTTCATATTCATTCACATGCCTAACGATAGTTAAACTTCAACAAAAAACAGGAAGATTAACCAACACCATAAAGTAAGGGTTATCTTCCCACCACAATCAATTTTCATCGTACGTTGCTTTGATTCTCTATCGAGGCTAAAGGGGGAGGGCCGACGCGCATCGTTCTCGTACTTTTATCGGATCTCGGCGCGGCGTTAACAGAAGCGCGATGTGTTTTTTTTATGGAGAAACCAATGCGGGGATTCGATTAGATTTATTCCACATATTCTAAACTAACATGAATTTTTGGATTATCATTACCGGAGATAGATTTTTATTGAATTTCAGTGCATTTGTCTGTTCTACAGGCTGAGTCAGATACAATATTCTCATATGAATTGTCCACATAAATATATGTCCGGAAACGCTTCGTTTCCAAGATACAGGGTGTTGAAGTTTCATTTTTATTTTCGTTTTTTTTTTCAATAACTTTTGAAATAATGACATTAATTGACGAAAATTGGTTTTGAGAGATTTTTTGAGACGAAAAATTCGAACCTGATGTTATTATTGCTCTTACTCGTAGGGGGCGCCACCTACACGTCTTTTTTTTTGAAGATCCATAACTTTTTTGAGCGTACTTCTAGCACATTTTTCAGTAAAGAAATCAATTCCCCCATCCTATCTACGTGAAAAAGCCACCCCTGTTACGAGTCGCTATAAACAACCGTTTTCTAGATATTTGGACCTGAAAATTTCAAATCGATTATGTGATAATCGATGCGTGTTGAAGTTATCACCATTATTTTGCATTTCCCACAAGAATGCTTGGGAAATGAATTTGGCGTAAAGGTAAGTAGTTTTGGTGATTACATAGTATGTGACAGTTAAACGTTTTGTTATTTTGTTGAAGTTTCTGTGAGTTTTAAAACACTAATTTTGAAAAAATGGATTATTAAAACAATAATTCTCATTCAGCCGATATTTATTTCGATTATGGCTTTGCGGATGGCAATGCGCGCGAAGCAAGACGTATTTACCAGGAGCGATTTCCTAATCGCTCCAACATTTACCAGTCTCCACCGTCGTTTGGCAGCTTTAAGAGGGCAGCTGATATTATTGGAAGACTACGAGCAGTCCGAACCTTAGAATTGGAAGAAGCTGTTTTGAACGCTCTCGAGGAGAATCCACAAACAAGTACAAGAATAATTGCTGAAGCTCTCAATTCTACTCAGTCCAAAGTTTGGAGAATTATCCACGATCAACAATTTTATCCATACCATATTCAAAGGGTATAAGCTCTTTTGCCACTAGACTTTGCCCAATGCATTACTATGTGTCAGTGGTTTTTGAGAAAATTGGCTGGAAATCCTCAATTTTTAAGATATATACTCTTTATGGACGAGGCAAACTTCTTCCGAAATGCTATCACAAACTTTCATAGCAACCATGTTTGGGATCTAGAAAATCCGCACGCAGTTAGTGAAAGACATTATCAGTATCAATTTTCTGTAAATGTATGGGCGGCAATAATTGATAATTACTTGATAGGTCCTTTCTTTCTTCCGTTCCGACTGAATGGCGCAACTTATAGAGACTACTCCAGAATGTACCATTAGAAATTCGTATCCGCATGTGGTTTATGCATGATGGGGCTCCGGCCCATTTTAGCGTTGTAGCCAGGGAATTTTTTACCACTGTCTTTCCAAATCGATGGATCGGTAGCGGTGTAGAAGAACCTAACCAGGCGTGGGCACCAAGGTCCCCAGATCTAAACCCGCTAGATTTTTATTTTTGGGGACATTTGAAGTCACTAGTTCATAAAACTCCAGTAGCGAACGAGGAAGATCTGAGAAACCGAATAGTAGACGCCTGTGAAACAATAAGAATCACACCAATGATTTTTGAGCGGGTACGAGATTCAATGACTAGAAGACTAAATGCCTGTATCTTCACTGAAGGTGGACACTTCGAACAATTTATTTGAATACAATTTAGTTTCCTTCATTTTATTCTACATATTTAAAATTTCTTGAAGTGAAATGTTGATATTTCTTGCAAATTTTATTAAGACAAATACAGATTCTGCACCCTTGATACAAAAATAACTATTTCAATCGAGTAAAAATAAATAGAATAGGTGGCGCCCCCTACAAAAAACCAAAACAACTTACCTACACGTCAAATCAATTTCCTTAGCATTCTTGTGAAAAATGCAAAATAATGGTAATAACTTCAACACGCATCGATTATCAAGTAATCGACTTGAAATTTTCAAGTCCAAATATCTAGAAAACGGTTGCTCAAAGCGACTGTACAAAGGGGAGCTGTTTGACGTAGATATGATAGGGGGAATGATTTTTTTACTGAAAAATATGTTAAAAATACGCTCAAAGAAGTTATGAATCTTCAAAAAAGAAAAAGACTTGTAGGTGGCGCCCCCTACGAGTAAGAGCAATAATTTCGAATTCGACACCTTCGAAAACCTCTCAATACCAATTTTCATTCAATTAAGGTGAGTATTCGGGAAGTTATTTAAAAAAAACGAAAATAAAAATAAAACTTCAACACCCTGTATCTTGGAAACGAAGCGTTTCCGGACATATATTTATTCAAACAATTCCAATTAGAAAATTGTGAGGAATCACCTCCTGGAGTTTGTCAAAGTACTTTTGAATCAGCCTGTACATACATATCAACCCCGATTAAGTCGTTGAGAACCTCCAAAGCAAGCAGAAGGAAACCTAATCCTTTCGAAACCTTCCGTTTTCATCTGTGGATCAATCTGTCCAATCTAATGTGTGGCTTCTTTCGGGTCATTTCAGGTAGTTGGAGTGGCAAGAAGAACAGAGCTCATGGAAAAACTAGCCTTCGAACTTTCCGGTGAGAAAGGAAGACTATTTGGCTTCAAAGCTGACCTCAGCAAAGCAGAAGATATCACCGAAGCTTTCAAGTGGACCAAACAAAATGTTGGCACTGTCCATATCCTGATCAATTGCGCTGGTATTCACTACAGGGAAAATCTCCTGAACGGAGACCCAGAAAACTGGAAGAAAACCTTCGATGTCAATGTTATGGCGTTGTGTATTGCTACCAAAGAGGCTACCACTGTCATGCGAGAAAAAAATATCGCTGGCCACATTATTCATATCAACAGCGTATGTGGGCACAAAGTACCACCTCTGCCAAATATGAACGTGTACTCGGGAACAAAGTTTGCTGTTACAGCTCTAACAGAGACCTTGAGACAGGAATTGGTACGATTCAAATCTGGGATAAAAGTAACGGTGAGTCTTTTGTAGTAGAATAGTTGTGTCGAAATTTATCATGATCCACTGAATAACGAAAGAAATTGGTCTTATCTGTATCTTTCAGACCATATTTCTGTATATCGGAAGTCCATTTTTTACATATTGGACTAATTTACTTGGGTTTGTTCACATTTTTACAATCTATTTAGGGGTATGTAACCGAACCCACCCCGGCCTTGTATAACTGGTAAATTTCCTGGTTGACTTTCATTTTTTCTTCAACTTTTGTCAACCTTTTTTTCCTTCTTTTTTTTTGTGATCGTCTAGACACTATGCGCCACTGTTCAGATAGCCGGATCTGCAATCTATCTGCTCTCAGAAGATAACCCAGTATAGCAATTTTTTTTTGTCGGCACACAGCCTTATATAGATAGATCCTTGAAAGGGTAGAACCTCAATTTTCCCACGTTATATTTTTTTTATTCTTTAGGATACAAAGTTCTGTTCAGCTGAAGAGAAATAAAAGGCAGGGGGTGAATAAATACATATATTAAAGCCAAGAGTTACAATCTCAACTTGTTAGAAAAACAATTCAACGATTAAAGTGTTCACATTTTCCACACTAAAAAATCGAAAGTTATAAGAGTTCAGCTTATTAGGAAATCGTCTCTGATTTCGAATCTAATTTGATACAAGGTAAAGTGTTTCTGAAGAGGTGAAATTTGGACTAGATGGACAAGGGACAGGAATATGTCTGGATTTCTAAAATTGTTTAATCCCCAAAATACATTGCCGGTATATTTCGCGGGTATATTCATATATCTGTCATCGCTAATTGAGAGAATGAAGACTATAGTACATTTCCAGTACCCAACCAAGGAGATGCTAGACTCAATTGACCTAGTGACCGGTGGAGATTGTTTTGTGTGCACACATACTAGACAACCCGTTACCATCCTCGTCCACTCTTTACAGTACGATCTATTTATATATATATATATATATATATATATATATAAGAGAGAGAGAGATTTTATATATGCGTACAGCCGGAATCCATGACATTGCAGAGAGTAACATTGTAGCACTACAAATCTACTCATTTCAATCAATTGCCGCAACCATGGGCTTGTCCTGACATAAGCCTAGTGACCAGCTTGGACTCGTTTTGGGTGCACCCATAAAACAAACCGTTACTTTTCCGATCACTTTTTAAGTTTGAGGTTTTTGGCAAGTGTAAAACCGGGATTTATTTCATTATGGCAAGAAGTAACATTGGGACCAGATAAACATGCTCAGTTCCACTATTTCACCGCTGTGCATGAGAAGGTTTATAAAACCTAGACTTTACTCGATGTTACGGTTAGATCCATACCAATTCAAATAAAGAAAGCTGACTCCATCAATTCTAATTGTACTGATTTGAGAGTGATATGGAACGACTAATTATGTCTTTGTTCTTAGAACTTTTCATCTATCTGATATAAACAACAACACATATACTTAAGACTCAATGCATATTTGATTTAAATAGTAAAGGACCCGGACTCTCGAGAGGTAAGGGGATTGTTGTCGTTGATTCCATCTCGGAAGAGGGTTCTCTTATTGTGTCGCCAGTACCTTACCTAAATATAATTCCATAGCAGGAGATGTTGTCAGGACTAGGACCCAAGCTGGACTCATTTCTGATCGATTTGGTGCTCGCTTCTATAGGAAAAGGAACGTATCCAGGGAGACGGATTTTGTTTCTAAGAATTCCCAATTTTCCGACTGGAATTTGGCAATATTCGAATTTACCGAATGGATTTGCAATCTGAAACTTGCATAAAAGTGATCTAAGATATCTGTTATACAATTGGAACCCGGTTTCCCTTCTGAATAAATACGGCATATACCAAAGTTCAGCCATAAACTTTAGTCTTCGACGTCTTGTTGATATACGACGCTTCAGGACATTTTCTACTTTTAAACTCTAATTTCAGCTCTTAAGCTCGGTAAGGTGGATAAAAAGCATTTCAGTTCGATGAGAAAAGTGTATCCTTTCATTTGATATATTGGATTAGTAGAGAAATATTCTAGGAAGATGACAGGGTAGCGTAGAAGTTGAAATGATTAATCATATTTTTAAAATTTCCAGATTTGGTTTTACTAATTCTAAAGATACTATTCTTCCTAGCAGCTTCATCAAGAAAGTATATCCTTCTATTTGAGGTGTGAAATAAGTAGATAGACATTATTGAAAATTTGCAGGGTAACGTAGAAGTCGAAGGAAACTCCAACATGCTGATAAAGTTCCAAGATTCGTTTTTTCTACCTGCAAAGTTATCATTATATTGATCAGCTTGATAAATAAAGTGTATTCTACGATTTAGGAAGTCATTTCAGCAGAGAAATATCATTGGAACAATACAGGGTAGCGTTGAAGTTGAGTTGAGTATCCTCATCTCTATAATGTTCCCAGATTTGTCCTTTCTGTTCCTAAGATTGATATTTGTATGCTCAGATTAATCAATGGAGTGTATATTTCAATTCTAGATGACAAATTGTTAGGAAAATGTGATTGGGAGATGGCAGCGTAGTGCTGAAGTTGAATCGTAGGAAATCATACAACGTTACCTATGAAGCGTATGGACCTCATACTTATGAAGTGATTCATACTCACCTTGTTCTCTTCACACTGTCCTAGACTTGCTACCAGTTATCCATAACTTCAGTGGTGGAGAGGGAAAGGAATCCTCGAAGAAATTTTACTTACTTTGTGCTAGATTCTTGTCTTCGGAAACCTTTTCTTGGAAGTACAGATGATGATTCTGACTACCTGCTTGGGATGTGCTCCTTCTAAATGATATTCTATCCTCAGACGTTGCTCTGATGTTTTCCATAGTTGACTCCATAACGCTAATTTCTTTTTTGTTTATGAAAAGAACACTCCCCCTCCCACCAAGATCTAGGGATTTATGTAATCTAACAAGACCCGGGGTCCATTTTAAATAAAACAAGAAAATAGTTAAAATAACTTTGTTCTAAGTCCGTACTTTCTTAGAGGCATATAGTAGATTAAGTCCATGTAAAACGAAGTGCCCCGAACGTAAACGTCGCTATCATATCAAATATCTGCACTGTTCATTGTTTCGCTGCGCTTTGCAAGAATAACACATTGTTATTGTTCTAAAAACCTCAAAAAATTTGTGGATATTCACGAAAATAGTTTTTATAATCAGTGAATTTGTAGTTATGAGTGGTCGAGGACATCGTTTGGTATCTTTAGCGCTTGATTCAATAAAGGAAGGTAAGTAATTAGTTGTCTCTTACTAATATTATATTTCTTAGGATAAGACTATGTACTAGAAATTCGGAAGCGGATTTTTGCATTGAATTAATCATGTTGTTTTTAAATTAAAACAAAATATCTTTTAATGTTAAATGTACGTTTGTAATTTTAAGTAGATTTTTGTTAGTATAAAGTGCGTCCTATGGCATAAAAATACAGGACATACCTAATAATTTTTTTCTGTTAAATATTTTTATATTATATTGTTTTCTTTTGTTAGTGTAAGATTGACATTGAAATATAAATTAACGAATTTTGTTAAACACTACTAGTTTATTATGTTACTAATTTGTATGCATATCATTATCTCATGTTCGATTGTCTACATAAAAGTTTGTAGGTATATTTTATTTCCAGATGAGTCAAAAGAAAACCAACCTAGTACGTCGCAAGTAACTGAGATCAGCCAATACGAAAACTCACGAACAACAGTTCAATGTCTTAGAAGATGGCCTTTTGTTGAGTGACTCTGATGATTCTGTAGCAGATAAAGATTATAATCCTTTAAATGATGTTGATTATGATTCAGAAGATAACGTTGTTGAAAAACCACTTGTCCTTCTAGAAAATAAGCAAGTTAATAATAGAAAAGTTTCCAGAAGGTCCGTTACAGAGCAAATTAGAAAGAAACGTATCCGTAAATAAGCGAAAACGAGATTATCCTGCTGCTAGACCTTATCTCAGTAAAAGCGGAAAAGAGGTGCCTGAAAGAAAGAAAAAAGCTGCTTGTTCATGTCGAATGAAATGCTATTCCAAAATAACTGGAGCAAAGAGAGATGCAATTTTTAGTTATTATTGTGATGAAGAAGAATACTATGATTCAAGAAAGCAGTTCATACTGTCCTGTGTAGAAACAAAGCCTACAGCTCGACAAAGATTGCGATCAGGAGAGGAATCAAAAGCAAGAAAAAACCCTTTGGTATACATACATACATTAACAGTAGATGGCATAAAAATTGTAGTGTGTAAATGCATGTTTCTGAATACATTAGGCATATCGAAGTTTGTAGTGAAGACAGCTTTAGCGAAAATAAATGAATAAATAGTTGATGCTGATAAGAGAGGTAAGAATTCACCTTGTGATATAACTCAGCAGCATGTGATCGATTCAGTTGTATCACATATTTCTTCATTCGCTAAATATGAAAGCCACTACAATCGTGAAAGGTCGAACAAAGTATATTTAGTTAGCTCTATATATATATATATATATATATATATATATATATATATATATATAGTGTCCGGCATAAAGTCTTTTTATTATAGATTTCTCCAAAAAAGTCATTGGCTTTTATACGACCCTATACGAGGGAAATAGAAAAGTATGCTTTGTTTTCAAAATAATATGATCCCATCACTTTATTTCTCGCAGTCGAATTCAAATTCATGGGGAAATATTGTTCTAAATCGAATGTTGATCCAGAAATTCGAATCATAGCCACCTATGACCAATTTCATTTTCCAACTTTTTTCCCATTTTTTCCTCATCGCCCTGTACAATATGAGGAATATTATGCAAGACGAATGGTATATTATTAGATATGATGAAATCACTCTCTGAATGTTTTCTCATTTCTCCCTCCCATCGGAAAATCCCATTAATTGAATTATGTGACGGAATTTCACAAAATCTTGCTGCAAATAGTAAATAAAACTGAATTGTCTCCAAGGTATGGTGCCAGAATGCCAATTAATCTATTTTCACAATACAAATAATATTTTTTGAAACAAATATGTCCTATGCTTTATTCTACGTGGAGTCCTCCATTCTCAATACACTGCATAGTACGGCGGTGCATTGCATCTTGAACATTTCTTAGTATCTGGGGAGCTATTCCCCGAATACAATCCCTGATAGTCTTCTCCAAATGACGTATATTTTGAAATGGTCTTCTTGAATATACCTTCTGTTTGAGATATCCCCATAAGAAAAAATCCAAAGAGTGAGGTCCGGTGACCGGGCGGGCCAAGCGTTATTGGAATATCTACCAATCCATCGATTTGGAAATGTTCCGTTTAACCACCTTCTCACTTCTAGCGTAGAATGAACGAATGCACCGTCTTGTTGAAAATACATTCCAGCTGTCATGTCCAGAGGAATATCATCTAAATAATCGGAGAGAAACGTCTGCAGCATTCTTAAGTATCTGGCAGAATTCAGTGGTTGTCTGAAAAATACTGGTCAAAAATATTGTCATTAAGAATTCCGCACCAGACGTTAACTTTGAAGTGATATTGGTCTCTACATTGTATCCTGGAATGAGGATTATTATCTGCCCACCACCTGCAATTCAGGGAGCTGACTACCCCATTTGATGTGAAGGTGGACTCGTCACTATAAAGTCTATTATCTTCCATCATAGACTGAAACCAGTGTATGAGTTTTGGTTTATACGGTTTGAATTTATTATTACCCAGAACTCTTCTCATTGATCGACTGGACATACCAAGATTCTCTCCTCTTTGCGATAATGACATTCTTTGATTTTCAATCGTAGACAGCATAATATTCATAACAGTTTCTTAATTTTGAGTTATCGGTCACTTTGTATTTTTTTGAAACCGATCCAGATTCCTTGAATGTTTTCAAAATTCTTGTAATTGTCGAATTATGAATGTTTTTACCTGGATGTCTTTCATTAATAATATTAACAGTGTCTCTACAAGTATGGTAATTGTCACCATGTATCATTACAATCTCCACTCTCTCCTGTATACTTAGTCGAGCGGCCATGATTGAATTGAAAAACTACTGAAATTACTCTACAGATTTGTGAGTTATTCTTGATGCGTCAAAAATGGTTTGTTTACCATTAGAAATGAATTTGTTTTCAAAGCCAACTGTGATCGGCAAATGTTCTGTATCTCAATCATTTACAGTAAAATTCAAAGAACAAAACTATGGAAGCTGGGTATTGCTATCGAAGTCGAATGTAACAAATAACAATATTTCGAAATTCATAAATGATACGTGCATAAATTTTTCGAGTGGATCAAAACCTTAATTTTGTACGTTGAATGCCGCAAAAAAATTCAATAAAATATTGTAGATGCTTTCCGATGTCTTGCTGCAAATAGTAAATAGAACTGAATTGTCTCCAAGGTATGATGCCAGAATGAAAATGAATTTATTTTCACACTACGAATAACATCTTTTAAGACAATCAGGAATTGTAAAATATGACAATTTTTTTATAGTTTTTTTCTCAAGCAAGACATCGGAAAGCATCTACAATATTTTGTTGAATTTTTTGCGGCATTCAACGTACAAAGTTAAGATTTTGATCCACTCGAAAAATTTATTCACGTATCATTTATGAATTTCGAAATATTGTTAGTTGTTACATTTGACTTCGATAGCAATACCCAGCTTCCATAGTTTTGTTTTTTGAATTTTACTGTAAATGATTGAGATACAGAACATTTGCCGATCACAGTTGGCTTTGAAAACAAATTCATTTCTAATTGTAAACAAACCATTTTTGACACATCAAGAATAACTCACAAATCTGTAGAGTAATTTCAGTAGTTTTTCAATTCAATCATGGCCGCTCGACTAAGTATACAGGAGAGAGTGGAGATTATAATGATACATGGTGACAATTACCATACTTGTAGACACTGCCAATATTTTTAATGAAAGACATCCAGGTAAAAACATTAATAATTCGACAATTACAAGAATTTTGAAAACATTCAAGGAATCTGGATCGGTTTCAGAAAAATTCAAAGTGACACATAAACGACCGATAACTGAAAATGAAGAAACTGTTATGAATATTATGCTGTCTACGATTGAAAATCCAAGAATGTCATTATCGCAAAGAGAAGAAAATCTTGGTATGGCCGATCGATCAATGAGAAGAGTTCTAGGTAATAATAAATTCAAACCGTATGAACCAAAATTCATACACACTTTGGAACCGAGAGATCCGGATAATCGCTTGGATTTCTGTTTCTGGTTTCAGTCTATGATGGAAGATAATAGAGTTTATAGTGACCTTCACATCAAATGGGGTAGTCAGCTCCCTGAATTGCAGGTGGTGGGCAGATAATAATCCCCATTTCAGGATACAATGTAGAGACCAATATCACTTCAAAGTTAACGTCTGGTGCGGAATTCTTAATGACACTATTGTTGGACCAGTATTTTTCAGACAACCACTGAATTCTGCCAGATACTTAAGAATGCTGCAGACGTTTCTCTCCGATTATTTAGATGATATTCCTCTGGACATGAGAGCTGGAATGTATTTTCAACAAGACAGTGCATCCGTTCATTCTACGCTAGAAGTGAGAAGGTAGTTAAACGGAACATTTCCAAATCGATGGATTGGTAGATATTCCAATAACGCTTGGCCCGCCCGGTCACCGGACCTCACTCCTTTGGATTTTTTCTTATGGGGATATCTCAAACAGAAGGTATATTCAAGAAGACCATTTCAAAATATACGTCATTTGGAGAATACTATCAGGGATTGTAATCGGGGATTAGCTCCCCAGATACTAAGAAATGTTCATGATGCAATGCACCACCGTACTATGCAGTGTATTGAGAATGGAGGACTCCACGTAGAATAAAGCATAGGACATATTTGTTTCAAAAAATGTTATTTGTATTGTGAAAATAAATTAATTGGCATTCTGGCATCATACCTTGGAGACAATTCAGTTTTATTTACTATTTGCAGCAAGATTTTGTGAAATTCCGTCACATAATTCAATTAATGGGATTTTCCGATGGGAGGGAGAAATGAGAAAACATTCAGAGAGTGATTTCATCATATCTAATAATATACCATTCGTCTAGCATAATATTCCTCATATTGTACAGGGCGATGAGGAAAAAATGGGAAAAAAAGTTGAAAAATGAAATTGGTCATAGGTGGCAATGATTCGAATTTCTGGATCAACATTCGATTTAGAACAATATTTTCCCATGAATTTGAATTCTACCGCGAGAAATAAAGTGATGTGATCATATTATTTTGAAAACAAAGCATACTTTTCTATTTCCCTCGTATAGGGTCGTATAAAATTCAATTTTGGTGTTCGCAATTCAGGTTTGGGATGAAGCACAGGTTTTTATCACGAATGATTTTTTTTGAGAAATCTATAATAAAAAAGTTTTCCATATGCTGCGAACTTTATGCCGGACACTATATATATATATATATATATATATATATATATATATATATAAATTTAGAAATAACGACTGAAAATTGGTATGAACAGTGGGGAATAACGGGGATCTTCAGTCAGCACAAGTGTTGAACTATGAAAAACTCTTTAATACGATGGACCGAGCTTTCGTTTCAATTTTGAAACTTCTTCAGGGTCCTAAAATATGTAAATGACATTATTGTGAAAAAAATACTTAAAATGAAGGAAGTACTTACAGTAATCTGAGTGGATGATATATGAACATTAACGTAAAAATGAAAAAACGTAAAATATGTAAAAAAAAATTGTCGGAATGGTGTTATATCTTGACGCTTCGAGTGACATTGAAGGATTTGACATGATTGAAATTAATAAATACAATCAGAATATGAACAAAAAAACAGATATCGAAAATCTTAGCAAAATCTACAGTTATCTTCTAAAAATGGATTAAAACTGATGATTCTCAAAGAATATAATATAAACATTAACACACCCACTACATATTTTATATTTTTCTGACGATTCATCATAGGTTGTCATGTCAGTCTTGTGCTGACTGAAGATCCCCGTTATTCCCCACTGTTTATATATATATATATATATATATATATATATATATATATATATATATATATATATATATATATATATATATATATATAAGGAATATTGCTCTCAGAACCACGTTCATCTAGACGATGTAGCAAAACTTTGGTTGTATCTGGATATTCTTAATAAAAAAATTAATCTCACTTTCAAACCACCAAAAGTAGACACATGATACATGTGATTTATTTTTAGCACAGTTGAAGACAGCAGAACATATTAAAAATGAAAGAAATTTACATCTGGAAGATGCAGAAGGTAGGTACAATCTAAAATCATCAGACACAAAAGAAACTAAGGAGAATTATAAACATAAGGTATTCACAGCAGATCTTCAAAAATGCTAACCTACACCGATGTTGACAAATTCGCTTTCCTTTTAGAACAGAAAGCTTTGGACTCTAAATTTTACAATTTTTGATTCTTCTAATAATTCGGCCTGGTGTATGATGTAAAATGAATCAAAAGGTAGGAGAGGTGGGAATGAGTTGGCATCAGCTTTGGTAAAATGGCAAATCTAAACTTACCGGGATCGAATGTAGAACACATAACTATTTGGTCTAATAATTGCTATGGTCAAAATGAGAACAGCAGCATTGTGATGTGCTTTCATTTCATTGAATAAATATCCACACCTAAAAACAATTGATCAAAAATTTATTTTAAAAAGACAGCCACATGGAAGCTCACAACGTTCATGCACAAATAGAAAAACAGCGGAAGAAAACCCCTACAATGACAGTTGTAACTCCGTGGGATTGGCAGCAATTTATTCGCCAATTTTCTTCAAATGGCGAAATTAACTGACTTCAAAAAATTTGACCCATTATATTCCGTTCCAAGAGGTTCTTCAAATGCTGCACCTTTCGTAGCTCGAAAAATCAATAGTAATAAACAGCCGTTCCTATTATCTGAAGCAGTTCACTTGCAGTATAGAAACGAGCAGTTAGGCATACTGTACAACAAAACATAATTTCAAGCAATGAATTTCGAGGAGATAGATTTAAGAAGAAAGGCAAGAACCGAACTTACCGTACCGACGGATCTACAGCAAATAAATCGAGGGCTAGTTCCTAATTCAACAGCAAAATATAACGATATTATGGATTTGCTCCCATTCGTACCATCAGAGTTTCACCAGTACTATAGAAGCTTACCACATGCTCCAAGGAGGGGAAAAATTTTAAGTTTGTTCATGCTAATATGTCAAAAATATTATTTTTATGCTCGTTTTATTTGTTGTTTAAACTTTTTTCATTCTGAATAAATAAAATTAGTTCTTTTCTCTTCGTTTTACCTATTGTTGATAACGATATGTGACTTAAGATGATAAATATTTTCAGGAAAAATAAACAAATCTTCTAAGCATAGTGTCCCATGTCCATTTTTTCAGTCATTTTAGAATATTGCAAAAATTTATAATTGGTGGATTTTAGTACTCTACTAATACTATTAGTTACTTAGAAAAAACTCATTAGTCATTATTCATTTAGATCTATGATAATTCTGATCATTCACCAAAAACCGTTAATTTGTTTTCCTTTAAAATGAATAAATTGGACTTAGGACAGTATGCTTCCGATATACAGATATGGCTTATTTGTTTTTAGTGAACTGAACTTGAAATGTTTTCATTATCGATCTGAATGTAGTCCAATTGTGATTGAAATCACTTCGAGTGATGTACGCACTCAGTTTATCGTTATAGATATTTTTGTTTTCTAGAGCATCAGTCCTGGAATAGTAGACACTCCTATATTGGATGAAAATATTCGAGATTCCAAGGGATTCAAAGAACTGATTGGAAATAATATGCTGAAACCTGAAGATATCGCAGATGCTATTATTTATGTCCTATCAACTCCACCACATGTTCAGGTAATTTCTCTAGTATCGGGAATAGAAAGCCTAGTGAAATTACTATGCTCAAATGAGACAAACATTAATAATAACTGATGATGATTTGACCTTCTAATTTTATATTGAAAAGGAGTTGTTGGGGTTAAGTCTCTTATAAAAAACCAATATTTCTCAGTTAGCCAACGTTTCGGAAATATATTTCGCCATCCTCATGGCTAAGAGTGATTTTGGTTTTTCTTCGTCAAAAATACAACACAGCATAAAAACAACATAGATATAACAAGACACCGGATAAAATTGAGTGAGTTTTCTCTTTATGGCTTTGTTCACTATCTAATTCGTCATTCGAGTGTCGAATTAGATGGTGAACAAAACCATAAAGAAAAAACTTACTCAATTTTATCCAGTGTCTTGTTCCATCTATGTTGTGTTTATGCTGTGTTGTATTTTTGACGAAGAAAAACCAAAATCACTCATAGCCCTGAGGATGGCAAAATATATTGCCGAAACGTTGGCTAACTGAGAAATATTGGTTTTCTATAAGAGACCTAACCCCAACAACTTCTTTTCAATATTAATAATAACGTTTATTCATCCCAAGAAACAATAATAACATTATCTTCAATCAGAATTCACACTGAATGTGAGAAAAGATATGCTCTTTTCATTGTTTGTCGGATGAAAGTACATATTTTATATGAGTATTGTTTAAAGCTTATTTTTTGAGGAGGAATACTCGGTCTTAACACTTTGTCGAGAACAATAACCTTGATATTCCCAAGATTTTTGTAAACGGATACAGTTCCCGAAACTTCCATGAGTTAACGCGATCTATATACCGAGTGTCAACGAATCTATTGGACAAGTCATAACTTCTAGAATATTAGATGAATCAAAATGAGATTTGGTATAGGTAAATGGTATGTGAAGAAGAGAGTTTTCGCAAATTTTTCACTTTCCGGAAATGGCTCCGGTTTCGAATTTTTAAATGGAACACCCTGTATATTGTAACATTTTTTGATTCTGAGACAATTCTGGATCAGAACGTCACATTTTAAAAAGTTATTACGCCTACTTAGCTTTTTTTAGAGTCACTTTTAATATTGCATCTAGGCGGCCATGATTGGACGTAAACTAATCTGAGGACCTCAGGTGATGTCAGAAAATTACAATCGCAAAGTTTCAGTGACTAGTATGATAGATAGGAATAAGACAATTTGGCAAAATTACATTTTTCGGGTCTAACTATTATTTTTCAAATGGCGACCATTTTTTGAGAAGCACTTTCCAAAAAAATGATTTTTTGACGAATCTAACGGTACTAATTCATTTGCGATTGTATTTAAAATAAGAACATGAATTAAATATTACTAAGGAAAATTATGGATAATAATTTTTAAATTTTTGTCAAGTGTGCCATGGATAGCCATGATGCATAATATTCTGCAGTTATTTTTATCAAGTCTTCTTTGGAAAACAAAACACTCACATAGGTAATAGAATAGAATAGACATTTATTTCCAAGAAAACAACAGTGTTTGTAGGAAAGTGTACAGTAGTAAAGAACAAATTTACAATGATGGAACAAAAATATCTTAATCATCTTATAGACTATACGCATTTACATGAACTATCATTAGAAAAAGTATTACAACATAAGTACATTTTACATTGTATCACAAAGAAATTCATCCACTGAATAGTACACCTTTTTCAGCACAAAATTTTCAATTGAACATTTGAATTTATTGAATGACAGTGACATGAGCTTTATGAGCAGACAGTAAAAGTTTCTTAATTTTCGTTAAATTTCAGTTTAATTTTTCTTCAAAATAATGTGTTTTCAAAGTGAAGAAGTGGATATGTTATTAATATTTGGAGAATGTCATAAATTCTAGGAATGCTGTTGAGTTGTATGCTCAGAGATATCCCAATTGGCAACATCCAGCCCATCAGTATTTTCCGTATGTTGAGAATCAGAGG
This sequence comes from Gonioctena quinquepunctata, assembly GCA_018342105.1. Classification (NCBI taxonomy): domain Eukaryota; kingdom Metazoa; phylum Arthropoda; class Insecta; order Coleoptera; family Chrysomelidae; genus Gonioctena; species Gonioctena quinquepunctata. Next base: position 59,876 of record JAFIRS010000185.1, read on the forward strand.
TTTATCATAAATGAAGGGACTGAGATTAACTTTCTTGCTATGGTTGAGGTTGATAAAACGGTTTCTGAAAGAGAAATTAGTCAAGAAATGCAGATAAGTCATGAATCAGCTAGAAAAATACTGAAAAAGTACGGATATCGTGCATTCGAATATCAGTCACATCAACATTTGTATGCTGACGATAGCGAAACTTTATTCTATTTTCCGATGAATCACGATTTACAAATAATGGGATGTTCAATAAACAAAATACTCGGTACTGGGCCCAACAAAATCCACATGCAATGATAGAGGGCAATTCTCAACTAAGGTTTGGCGGCAATGTTTGGGCTGGTATCGTTAGAAACATAATAATAGGGCCAATATTGTTCCAAGGTCAGTTGACAGGGGTTAGGTACTTAGTATTTTTTCAAAATTAAATCGTGGATCATCTTAATAATCTACCTTCAGCAGTTTCACGGTAAATGTACTTCCAACAAGATGGATCACCCCCTCATAATATCAGAGAAGTTCTTAATTACCTAACAGAGCATTTTAATAATCAAGTTATGGCAACCAATGGCCCAGTACGGAGGCCTGCCCGCTCACCAGATCTCACTGTGCTCGATTTCTTTATTTGGAGATATGTTGTAGCGGGTCTTGTGGCCATTATTTATATGGCGATAAAATGTTACTTTATTTTCCTTCTGCTAATCTACTCAGAACAAGAGACTCGTGTGGGAGCTGGCCCTAATAGATTCATATAGTGTGATGTTAAATATCATTATTTTATGTCCCTTCTTCTTATTTTTGGACGCCACTCAGTTAAACATAAAACTAGAAAAATAATCTACAACTGAGAACTTGTAGATTAAAACGTATACATAAATTATAGACAATTTAAAAAATACTCTGTGGTTGGATTTATCTAGAAATAACATCCAATATATTTCCAATTATCACAATAATGTGGGATCCCACATTATAAAAGTCACATATAGATATTCAAGTACAAAAAAGAGGTTTTCAATATTTTCTCTACCATACAATCATTGGGTTGCGATTCGAAGTATAGTATCGATACAGGCGTTTCCTCGAATTTAAAATGAGGTTGATATGTGAACATCAACTTCATAAAAACAACGGAATCGGTACTATAATCATATACACAATTTTACATTGTTGAGAAGATTTCAATAAGTAAGTTATGTAATATAGGTCTCTGTACTTCCGTAGAAAACATATGACAACAAAAATATGGGTATTTCCCAACTTTGAAATATAACACACTGTTGCATTATCAATTATGTTTATACCTCTGAACAAAAGCAACCCAATGAAGTTGAATCAGATATTTCAATAAATCCATACACAATGTAAATTGACAATGGAATTAAAAATCGACAACGCAATTTGTACCAACAACGTAACGTGTACAAGCACTTCAACTCAAAACGAGTTACAAAAAATATTCCAGAACAGTCTGACCTTAACAATCCTGGGGTAGTAATAAGTATACACAGACAGTGCTACTAGTCTGGATATCCACAAGAACACTGCAAATCAGCCCTTTGGTAGGACACATCAGCTTTCTGAGTTGTCTATATGTGACCTCCTGATAGTCCTGAACCATGAATTAATTTGCCTGTAGATACCATCATCAATTGACCGTTACCGGGAACCAAGAACCAGGGACCAAGAACAAGAACCCTATAATATTTATACGATTTGTACCTGACCAATATATAACTCATTTGTACTTCCTGGTTTCGTAGCTCTAGAAAAGTTTGTTCAAAAATACTTGATCATACTGTATAACAAAGTAAACGAGCTCAGAATCGAAATTGTAGAGGTTTAAGAAACCATGGGAGTTCATACCAATAAAATATTGAAATTTCTTGCCTTCATTCAAAGAAGGGTGTTTCAAATATATAGAGAAATTTACACTTTGAATCCATTAATTATCAAAGTTGGCCATTAATAACTCGTGGTATAAATCTCTTGCAGAACCATATTCATTTCCAACCTCGTGAGAAGTGTAATCGCATTGTTACCATCAAAACTGCGATAATGTGTTAAATCAAAACTACTGGAAACTGTATTCAAATCTTCACATTATTTTCTCAAAACTACTACCAGAAGAGGAAAACTACAAGGTTGGCCTCGCCATCACTTTCACAGCGAAAAAAGATCCCTTTTTCCGGAAATCTCCTTCACTTTAATTTTCTCACTCGAGAACCGGAAATCCAAATTCCGTGGGTAATTTGAATTTACCTCTCGACTTTCCTTTTCATTTTCGAATAACCTTTTCCGATCTGTTGAGAAAGAAAGGGAAAGAGTATATTTAAGGACAATACCTATATTCTCGTTCAGCTGTTTTGACGTCATGTGGTCGTCCAACTCTGTCAGTTCCTAGAACTTATGGATAGGCAACCACTGATACTCGCCTCACAAATGCTGGTGACCGATAATCGTGAAAGAAACGAATTGATATCTTGTCATCATCATTTTTAAATAAGTCTACCGTATAATAAAGAGAATTACTCCAGAGATATAATACAAAATACTTTATTTCATACAAAAATAGGTCGATGGAAGATTATCATCTTGAGATATCTTTTCTAAACTACGAGAATAATAAAAATTATATATTTATATGTGGGTCTATATTATTGGTAAATTATATACAACTTGTAACTTATACTGCTCCTCAGTGTAAACGTTGCAATGTATCAAGAAAAGGTTTACTATGCAACAGCCCCAGCCACTCTCGAAATCTTAGAAGAAAGAATTATACGGGCATTTAGAAGTATAACGCCTCAAATGTTACGAAACGTGTTGAGAGAAACAATTGAACGAGCTGAAATGTGTCTTGAACAAGGAGGAATGCACTTTGAAAATTTACTACACTGAAAGTAAATAAATTATTATCCAGTATTTTCCTTAGTGATATTTAATTTATGTTCTTATTTTCAATCCAATCGCAAATAAATTAGTATCGTTGTATTCGTCAAAAAATCCTTTTTTCGGAAAGTCGCCATTTGAAAAATAATAGTCAGACACGAAAATGTAATTTTGCCAACTTCTATTATTTCTCTCTATCATACTAGTCACTAAAACTTTGTTGAAGTCCGGACTATACAGGGTGTTGTGAAAACCACACACCTGACCAACCAATATTGTAGCCTGTCTACTGGGTGTTATGACTTAACACACCACACCTGTAATACCAGACATTATTCGTTAGATTGGGAAAAACGGTATTAATAGCATCGACTATCTGAATAGCGTCGAACCGGATATGATCTATGGAGCGGTCGACATAGACCAATTTCCTTTCTTTCAATACCGGAACGTGGGTTGTTTATCCAGGAAGTACGTACCTTTCGGAAGTATTTCGAAAAAAACAATAATTAACCATGAAATAATAATGCACTCATAAAATGTGAAGAATATACATATATTTATATTTAGTAAACGTTGATACTATAATTTCATTCGTTCTATAAACGAATAATAAGAAACAATATTCATACAACGAAAAGAGTATAGCTTATTGGTAGTCAATTTTACAGGTGGCTACTAAATCGAAATAGATTTTACTAAAAGCACAATCTTGAAATCAATTGCCACAAACGGCTAGAAATAATTCTCTTTTAACTTCTGTTAAACTCGAAACTATGGAGATACTTTTACAGACACATGCACATAAGAAAAAAAAGGTTGGGTTTGCCATAAACATAAATATAGAAAAACTTACATATCTCACCCTGTTTCACACTTATTCACTGGAGTATGTTTTTAAACGACAATTAGTTCTGTTATTATTTCGAGTAATATCGCGTCAATTGGTTATTTTATTTTATTCGCCCGGTATATTATTATAGCGCGATATGGCTATGGTTTTTCTAAGAGATCGTGAGCTATTGAATTGCGGACTCCCGTTATATTATCTCTGTTCTGGAAGCGTTGACAAAAATAGACAATTTTTGGAAAAAACTACTGTTCCTTAGTTCTTTCACTTGGAGCTTCAATACTTGATTCGAAACTTTCATCATTATTGTACGATACTCTGATTCGATGGACTTCTGAACCTCACTTTTGAGAGGGACATTTTACCGTGTAACAACTATGATATGACTGGCTTGGCTACTGAACACCGAATGATATATTTTAATATGAAACTCGCGCTTTTATAAGATCTTCAGACCGCGGTATTCGGGGGTGAATGAGATAAAGAGTTGTTTTGTTGTCGTTTAATTGGCTTTTCTTGTCAATATGAATTATGACCGAAAAAATAATGGCTTTGTTTTGTTCATTGCACGCATTGATAATTAATGGATTTGTTTTGTTTCTGTCATGAATAAAAATATATAAAACATAATTTTATGCCTTTTCGGGGAAGAGTTATATTTAATGGCTGTCATTCTTGGTCAATTTATACCGCGTTCTGGCGGTACAATTGCAATAAAACCGTTCCGTGATAACCCATATCGCGAGGCGATATCGACAAATTAGAATTATTACTCTTGCTTACCATCGTTAATTTTTTCTAGATGAGATGAGATGAATCCGGTGTACAAGGGTCATTTCTTGATAATTATTTTTGAATGCATTTAATTGTCTTCCAATAACAACGTATGGTTTAACGAGCGTATGCTTATCAGCTCTTTCGTGCGGAGGAAATTCTATTTTTTTTTTCATCTCTCCTGAATTGGTTTTTCTCGCTATTAAGTTCATAGTAAATAATATTGTGTAGCCCCTTCAGAAAAAATTAATGTCACATTCTGATCCGGAATTGTCTCAGAAATCCAAAAATGTTACAATATGCAGGGTGTCCCATTCAAAAATTCAATACCGGAGCCATTTCCGGAGAAACCGATAGTAACCGGAAAGTGAAAAATATGCAAAAACTCCCCTCTTCACATACCATTAACCTATACCAAATCTCATTTGGATACACCCAATATTCCAGAAGTTATGACTTGTCTAATAGATTCGTTGACACACGGTATAGAGAACTAGAAGTGGCATGATTCTGAAAATGTGTTTGTAAATATCAGCGAGACAGTTACCCGAACGGACACACACGCGAGGGCACACGTCGTTGCGAGGGGTCGTGCGGAGAGCGCATTTCTGGAATGTTATTGTTTATCGCTGAAAATATTGCAGATTCAATTTTCTTTATAATTTCAAATTCCATTCCCTTTTTTAGAAAGATCACACCGAAATTACTCTTTTTTTATCGATGTTTCTGAAAAAATAATCGAGCTCCAACAGAACTATTTTCATTGATGTGACTGTAAATGAAACGTTTTTTTATTATTGCTCTACAACCTCGAGTTTGGTGTTGTAGACCAAATTCTTCAAACCAAATCAATCCAATGACCTCGTTTTCATTCATTTTTTTTGTGAATAAACGTTATTTTGCATGTCTTGCCTATAAAATGTATTTCATCGTTACGTTTTTTTTTCCAGATACACGAGTTAACCATAAAACCTGTCAACGAACTGGTTTAACCAGAGTAGCAACAAAAACTGAAATTAGGATAATGACCTCCTATAAAATTATATATTCTAGCATGGACTTTAGGAAAGGAGATCAACGTTGCGTTATACAAAATATCATTGATTAAAATCTTAATCGGGAATCGACTTTTTGTTGGAAAACGTCCTGAAGTATATTGGCCAAATTTCAGTCTTCATAAAGTGAAATACATAGAGTCACTTACGACTTATAGTTTGACCATATCGGTATGAAATTGAAAGATTGGTAATTTTTTTCAATATTTCAACAGCCGCCATTTTGAAACTTCTGGAGCGATCTGACCCATTTTCAACTTGTAATTACGGTTGTTATCATTTGAATCGCCTTATAATTAGATTTAGCCAGTTAGGGATGGAACCAGCAAATAGTGGGGTTTCGAAGCAATTGAAAAAAAACTCTCAAAGGTTGTCCAATCTTTCGGAAATTTCATCAATCATTTCCATTATCAAGAAAACTACAAGGTTGTGAAGATTACGATTATTTTTATAAAAATATGAGGTGAATATGACTTACATCTCTGGTGAGAATGATTATGGGGTTGTTGATGTATTATGAAAGATGATACAAAACAATTTAAAATTACTAGTTATGCATTAAAAATTGAAATTTATTCAGAAGTCTATATATTTGTGAGAATATCTTATACACCATGGGAGCAGAAATGTATGTCAAGTACAGGTTAGGCAACTTCTGACTGACAGTTGACATGACATGTGACTGACATCAGTGGCGCCAATTGTGCACTGTTACCAACCATATATTTATATATATATATATATATATATATAAATATATATATATATATAATTTATAAAAAAATCTGAGAAATTTTTGGGACAGCAGAAACCAAATGTACTCTTATATTTCCAATATTTCGAAATGAATATTCGAAAGCTTGGACAGAAAAAATCATTTTCTTTTAATTAGTGATTGCAAAACCTGCCACACAATCTTCAATATAAATATATATATATATATATATACATATATATATATATATATATATTGTTATGTTATGAAAATCCAGTTATATAGTTTAAAAGGAAAAGAGGAAACAATTTCATAAATAAAAACACAAAAAGAATAATTACTTAATAGCTATTAGTTAAGAGATATTGTTTTACATATTTTTGAAATTTATTTCTTTATGAAGCCTCTTATAATATTAATAGATAAAAATATCGAAATATTATAATACAATCAATTTCATACACTGTTATAATGATTTTAACCCATGATTGTTCAAAAGACAACAAAAAAGTCTAGAATTACAAATTCATCCTGAATAAAATGTGATCAACAAAATTATAAGCTTGAAACATACAGTATATGAAATTGTATCTAACTAAAAATAGCCAATGGGAGAACAACAAACTTCTTGATGACAATATCCAATCAGGAAACAGTATGGTCAGATGTAAGATTTGAAATTGTGAGAAAATAAGAATGGTAAAGTGTCAGAGACAATTATCATTGAATATTGTACATAGTTTGTAAGAAAAGAAAAATATTTTTATTTATAAGTTTTGACAAATAACCCCAAACAGTGAAAATGTGACAACAAAGTGCGTGAATTTGAAATTTCAAATGATCAAGAAAAAGGAGAGATGGTATCCAGGTGATAGAAAAAACAAAGCCACGAGGAGATTAAAAAAAAAATTCAGAAAGAACACCACGTTTGGGTTTGAGGAAAATTCAATAGATTCATCAATATAAGCAGCAAACGACATTACCTTTTTATATACTTCATATAAAAATATTCCAAAGCTGATTTCTGGATTTGTATGGTTCCTTTCTTGGTATTCGAAAGCCTGAGAGCAGTGGATTGAAGGGGGATTCAAATTCTTGGAGTGTATTGTAACAGCGACAGTTCCAGCGTCAGGTGTAAACTTTCCTAGTGCACATCACAAACTGAATAACCTCACAAATAACTCGTATCATATCAGAAGAGCTCTATTTCATTTTGATATTGATCTATTAAAGAATTTTTCAACTTTCAAAGTAAAAGTGAGGTTGTGTATATTTTATTCATGACCGTTTCTCATGATTGTCCATGAGAAGTTGTAAAATCATCATAGTATAAGTTATCTATCGTAGGCCAGGTTAATATAAGTTTTCCTGAATAAAGGAAATAATTATTTTTCGATATTTTCTCGTTTGTTTTCCACAATGATCTGCAATCTTGCTCATAAACACTGAATAAAAATTGACATCAAGCAGTGGCTCAATTGCCTGAACCGGCTATCTGAGACGAGAGGCGTACCAACTGAGTTTAGTCGTGGTAAGAAATGATGATGATGATATAACAATTGGCAGCAACATGACGAGAAAACAGTGACGTTAGCTAGCAATTATTATTACATTGCATAGAACATATTATACAGAGCGAAAATAATTATCTATCACATATTTACAATTAGTATTCCAAAGGGAAACACAAAAATATCAACATATTATTTATACAAATCACATATCATATCAATTTAATACCCAAATCAGGACAAAAAATTAACAACTATTAAAATTACAATTCCACATTTCATTACAATATATATATATATATATATATATAGATTGTTATATATTATATATATATATGTATTATATTATATATATATATATATATATATATATATAAATATAGAGGAGAGGTAGTCTTTGCTGACTTGTTAGGAAAAAGTCTGAGAAATTCTTTGAGACAGCAGCAAACGCAAATGTACTCTTATAACATTATATTTCCAATATTTCGAATATTGTCATCAGGGAGCTACAAGAGTGAAAATTCTATAATATGTTGATAAATATAAAAAGTAACCTTACTTACAATGTTAGTGAGAATGGTCGTTTTTCGGTGAAATACACAAAGATGTAAAAGACAACATTAAAAACATGTAAAAAACATGAAGCAACAATTAGATTTATATCAAAAATAACTGGTAAATTTACTAAAAGCCGAGAACAATTGTGGCAAACATTATTTGGTTAGGAATGTGAAAAGTGTGGGGAAATCAAGACATAGAGGTTGGAATTAACATAACCTAAAATGTCAACGTCAATTTGTAACAAATTAAGAAGAAGAAGAGACAATTGGTCTCAGCTGTCCAAATGATATTGGAACATCATTTGCAATTACTACTAAAGATGAGATTTTATTAATGGTAAAAATTATGGATAAATAAATTTTATTTTGTTATTATTTTATTTGTAGTGACTATCATCTTGGTTTCTATTAAATAGAAGAAGAAGATGAATTATTATTGAGAGCATTCGGGTTCTTGTCTCAATAATAATTCATCTTCTTCTTCTATTTAATATAAACCAACATGATAGTCACTACAAATAAAATATTAACAAAATAAAATTTATTTATGTATAATTTTCACAATTAATAAAATCTCATCTTTAGTAGTAATTGCAAATGATGTTCCAAGATCAAATATCTCTTCTTCTTAGTAATTTTACCAGTAATGTTTGTTACAAATATTGTTCCTTATAAAGCTAATTGTTGCTCCATGTTTTTTACATGTTTTTAATGTTGTCTTTTACATCTTTGTGTATTCCACCGAAAAACGACCATTCTCACTAACATTGTGAGTAAGGTTACTTTTTATATTTATCAACATATTATAGAACTTTCACTTTTTTAGCTCCCTGATGATGACAATATTCATTGTCGAAATATTGGAAATATAATGTTATAAGAGTACATTTGCGTTTGCTGCTGTCTCAAAGAATTTCTCAGACTTTTTCCTAACTAGTCAGCAAAGACTACCTCTCCTCTATATTTATATATATATATATATATATATATATATATATATAATATATATATATAATATAATAATAATAATATATATATTATATAACAATCAATATATATATATATATATATATATATATATTGAGGATTGTGTGGCAGGTTTTGCAATCACTAATTTAAAAAAAAATGTTTTTTTCTGTCCAAGCTTTCGAGATTTATTATCTCTCCTCCAGGAACTCTGAATTAACAATGATATTGATTAGTACTATGACAGAAATAAAAAATTGCGTACTTTCGAAAGGTAAGGTTATAAAAAAACTAAACAATACAGTATAAAATCAAGGAAATTATCAATTCTTGTACGGATTATTGTACAGATTACACCCTGTATATATATATATATATATATATATATATATATATATATTGAAATTATAAATTGAAAAAATTCTGAGCGAATTCCGCTAAAAAATTATATTGGAAACAACATTTCGATCCGGATCTGCTCTAATCTCGATTAGTGGCACCGTACTCTCGCAAAGCTCTTCATATCAGTAAATCGTGAAGGTTCACATGTTTGGAATTATCAAATTTCATTGAAGTGAGGAAAAAAACTCACTTGGGTTTTAATCAGTTGTGAGGATAAAACACGTAATTCGAATTCGATGTTACAAACTAATCTGTTTTCAATTCTCGTGGTTGATACAAGTTCAAGTTTGCATTCATTGTGGTATCGGCAGGTTCCGGACAAGTTTACTGGCCGTCAAAACAGTAAATCGTTTTGCTAGAGGTCATCGATAATTAAAGGTAAGTACCTACTTTGTATAATATTATTCATTTTTTTTTTCATAGAAATGTAGTGTAATGGAGATCATTTTTATTACAAAGCGATAGTTGCTCAAGTATACCTCAACCCAAGAGGCTAGACGCAGATATCGTGATCTCTTCCCGTGTGGTTTCTGATTTGCGAAATCGCCATTGAATTTGAATTTCATGGCAAGTCGGCTAATCTCAAATCAGGCGAGTGGTACACACTTTTGGTGCGAGTCATACACACTTTTCGGTTAATGATGTATTCCAAGGTCCATATCATTCTTACGAAAATATGTTTCTAGGTTACAAAGCAATAGACTTGAAATATGGTTGTCTCTATGGAAAGATGGCGTGGAAAGGTTGCCGTGGTAACAGGAGCCAGTTCGGGAATTGGCGCAGAAATCGCCAAAAAATTGGTTGAGGAGGGACTCATAGTGAGTGGTCATTGAAATTCAATTCATATTTTTCCATAAAAACCCTGAAAAACCATCCGAAGGACATTCATGTGTGTTACCAGACATTCTACATTTTATAGAGCCTCATTTACAACGAACAAGTCCATACTACAGCAGACTCACCAGACTCTGTCAGGAAAACATGTAACACATGACAAATGTACGAATTCATAACCTCATTCACTACTTCTTTAGTGCAGCAGACTCTGCAGACGAATAACTCCCGCTATTGGGCGCAATGCATGATGAGAAGAAGCAAACAACAGTCACACAACCCTAATACAAAATAACTCGGAACCAAACTACACGGAAAATTTTACCGCACAAGCACATAAAAGACGTATTCATTCACATGCCTAACGATAGTTTAACTTCAACAAAAAATACCATACGGTAAAGGTTATTTTCCCACTACAATCAATGTCTGACTGCCAATCAAGAACACCTTCTCTGGACACAGTTTCGGTGAAGATTTAATAAAGGACTAGGCACAGATACAGTGTGACCCATTTAAAATGGAACCACCCCTGTAAAATATGCATTTTTCTATCAATCTAAAAAAAAATTTAATATTAAGCATGAAAAACTGTATTTTGACACAAATTTTCATAACTTTAATTCCATTTCCAAGGCACTCTATGGTTTTTTTTCTTCGTCAAAAACGACAAAAGTTAGTTAGGCAATTGTTGTTTTCAAATTTGACTGCTGATACAAAGTAGAACACCAGTGAACTTGTACAGTGAAAATCCGAAGTCAATAGCTCATTCCGTTCTACAGTTATAACTCCTGAAAGTATGGTAATGTGAGCGATTTGTGGTGGAAGCGATTTTGTAATAAAAATCTGACTACGCCACTGGATTTGTAAATTATATTCCCTCAAAATCATTTATTCAACTGTAGGTTATAAGTGTATTCGAAAAGAACAGAAAATTAGACATTCATTTTCAAGTTATGCAGTAGTACATTCTTCCATAGCCGATAAAAACGAAATGAACAGAAACAAGTTTTAAAGTATTTATTCAACAATAAAACGCCATTAAGCAAAAACTAAAATTAACATTAATGTAAAACTAAATATTAAAATTTTTGTGGCTTCTACAAAACCTCTATTTAGTTCGATACATTTGTCGTGTCTCTTCCGAATATTTTTTACACTGTTTCTTATTTGTTGAGGTGAAATTTCGGCACAAGCTTGTCGTATTCTTTGCATGAGTTCAGCTTGATTCCTTGGTTTCATTTTGTATATTTTTTGTGTCAGAATACCCCATAGAAAAAAGTCTAGTATTGTTAGATCAGGCGATCTAGGTGGCCATTCAATCAAGTCACTACCTCGTCCTATCCAATGATTTGGGAACTGGTCATTTAGTCACTGTTCAACAATCCTGGAATTGTGAACAGGACAGCCGTCGAGCTGAAAAGCTAAATTTTCGTCCGATAGTTGGTTATTTAAAAATTCCAAAAAAATTTGCCAGTTCATGTTTCCATAAAAAAAATTAACCTATTATTCTATCTCTTACTATACCACACCAAACGTTAACTTTTTCGGAATATTGACTTTTACAATTTATGACCCAGTGCAGATTTTCAGTAGCCCAATACCGAGCATTTTGCGATGATACTACACCATTGGTGCTGAAAGAAGCTTCATCGCTAAACATTATGTGGTTCAAAAAATGTCTTGTATTCAGGTACTCGCCTTGGGCCCACAAACAAAATTCCATACGTTTCACTTCATCACCTTCCTTTAAAGTATGAAGAAATTCAGGTTTATAGGCTTTTATTTTGTTTCGTTTCAGACACCGCCATATATTTTCTCTCGGTAAGTTTAAATCCAAACTGCCGACTCGTAAGCTTCTGTTTGGGTGGTTTGTAAAATAATCTACAACGCACGATCGTTTAAATTTCCTCTTCGGTGATTATTTTTTAAAATATGTTTGGTTACTGCACTAGTTTTTTCAAATGATTTTTTAATTTTGCTAACGGTGCTTCTGTCAATGGGAAGTCGATTTGGATGTCTGTGATTAAATATCCTAGCTACTTTTCTTTCACTATGATAATTGTCCCCAGAAATTCTTACAATTTCAATTCTTTCTTCTGATGATAATTGCAAAGGCATTATTAAATGCACGTAACTAACAACTGTTATTTTATTTATGATTAGCTGTCAAAATCACAGCATACTATTGATTTAGTACAATACCTATACCTAATGTATTAGTTCAGCTTTCCTCAAATTATTGATACCTTCTCTAAAAGCTTGTTTTAGTTGAGTTTTGCAGAATTCAAAGGGAATAATTTTTTTCCTGCTTTCTGTTTTATTATTAATTAATAATTTTGATACTTTAAAACTTGTTTCTGTTCATTTCGTTTTTATCGGCTCTGGAAGAATGTACTACTGCATAACTTAAAAATGAATTTTTAATTTTCTGTTATTTTCGAATACACTAATAACCTACAATTAAATAAATGATTTTAAGGAAATATACTTTACAAATCCAGTGGCGTAGTCAGATTTTCATTACAAAATCGCTTCCACCACAAATCGCTCACATTACCATACTTTCAGGAGTTATAACTGTATAACGGAATGTGCTATTGACTTCAAATTTTCACTGTACAAGTTCACTGGTGTTCCACTTTGTATCGACAATGTTGCCAGATTTTCAATATGTCTATAATCTAAATAAAAATTATAATCAAATACTTTGTTTCCAAAATTAAAGTTGTTGTAACTTCGTTGTTAACCAATATTTTTTTCATGAAATTCTGATGGTTCTTATATATAACGACTACCAATCCAGTAGTGTAGTGAATTTTGGAAACAAAAATTGCCCAATAAACTTTTGCCGTTTTTGACAAAGAGAGAAAACCATAGAGTGCCTTGGAAATAGAACTAAAGTTATGAAAATTTGTGTCAAAATACAGTTTTTGATGCTTAATATTAAAATATTAATTTTTTTTAGATTGATTGAAAAATGCGTATTTTACAGGGGTGGTTCCATTTTAAATGGGGCACACTGTATAAGGGAGTTTCTAGACATAGATATAATTTGCTGAAATTTCAGTATGTTACACCCAATGTGTATTAATTGGAATAATTCTACACGACCATTATTGTCATGTAATAAGTGATTTTAATATAATAACTTGTAATGCGATCATCAAGACCATAATGTAAAATTGACAACTATGAAGGAATGCCTTCGTGCCACCATATTGAAAATTTCAATCTACCCCCATTTAGTAGTTGTTTGTACTTGTGATTTTTCTAATAACTCTTCTGACCAGGGATTTCCAGCTAAGATATTCCATTGAAAGCTGAAATGTAGATTGAAAAACATATTTTTTGTGTCACCATAAAATCAAATCAGTCCCCTCTAAGGGTAGTTTTACTTGCGATTTTTGGAAACTTTGTTGACCGAGGGTTTCCGGTGAATATATTCCATTGAAAGGGTGGAAAATTATTGCATAAAACATATTATATGTGCCACCATAAAAAAATTACAATCAGTCCTCTAATGGGGGTAGTTTATACTTGAGATTTTTGGAATAATATTGCTGACCGGAGGTATCCAAAGAACATATTTCATTGAAACGCTGGAATATGTTCCGGGAAAATTTGTAAGGTTACTTTACACTTGCGATTTTTCGAAAAACTGCTGACCGAGAAAACAAATAAACCTTATAATAAGCAATTCAGTCTCATGACTAAAATTCTATGAAAAACATGACTCCTCGTGTTACATATGTAACACTTCAACATTATTCTATTAAACGTTTTTTTTTCAATATACTGTATGCACTTTATTACTATCATTAGACTAGGAGGAATCGGCGCATGAGTACCGAAAACTATTCCACCTCAATTTTTTTATGCGATCCTCTTCAAATTGCCCTACTGATGATACAAATGCATGTTGCCATGGGGCAACCCCGTGCCATATTGTTTAAACTGAAATTGTTTAAACAATTGCAAGGAATTGTTATTTTCCAACCGGATTCGTATTTTATTAAAATTGAATAAAAAATGATTAAATCGAAATAATATTTTTTTTTAATTCTTTATACAATATTAATAACATTCTTAATAGAGATTTAAAAAAATTTCATTGATTATACCTGTTTTTTAATTATCAATTTCGCGCGCTCACAAGTATGCATCGCTTACCTTCAAGTATCGCCGTCTCTCTCTGACTCATGCGCTGCATCGGCCTCTTTGTTTCCTGAATCATTATTTATCATTTATCTTAAAAACTATTAACTTTTTTAAGATTGTTAAAGAGAGCAATGTTATTAACAATTAAATTGTCTACAATTTGTTTTTGACAAATTTTTTTCTGGAATCAATTTTACAAACGTTATTTAAGCATGAATCGAAACATGTAATTAAAATTTTACCTGCTTTACACGCATTTACGGGTTGTGATACGACTAGTAAAATTGGCACACAAAAAAAGCTTTAGAACTGATACAAATAAAAGAAAATCGTGATGTTTTAGTCCCTCTTGGCAATGGCTTAGAATTAAGTACTAAGGAGTTGAAAGGCTTAGAAACATTGTATTTAAATATTTTGGGTAAAAAAGGTAACTACGCGGATGAAGCTAGACAAATTATTTTTTCTCGTTGCTTTGGAACTAATATTAATTTATCGAAAATTCCGTGCACATCAGATGCCTTGCATTTGCATGCACTTAGAGCTTCTGCTCGAACATACATTTGGAAAAAAGCGTTGAATCCCCAATATAAAACATTAGATTTTACGAATTTCGGATACAAACTGGAGAATAGTACTTTGCTACCTTTATTTATGAACAAAAGCCCATTTCCAACTGATCTTAAAAAACCGTGCAATTGTAAGAAAGCCTGTAAAACCAAAGCTTGTTACTGTAAAAAAAATAATATTAGTTGCATACTTCTATGTGGCTGTGATTCAGAACACTGTAAGAATATAATATATGAAAATGATATTGATAATAAATAAATACCTTTTTTTTAAATCTTGTTTTATTATTTCATACTTCTACATCTATAACCTTCGTTTGAAGAAGTTATTCAATGTAATTACTTTCTGTTTTAATGACAAAAAAATAATATAAACTGATAAAAAAGTAATTTTAATTACATGTTCCGATTCATGTTAAATAACGTTTTAAAATTGATTCCAGAAAAAAATTTGTCAAAAACAAATTATAGACAATTTAATTGTTAATAACATTGCTCTCTTTAACAATCTTAAAAAAGTTAATAGTTTTTAAGATAAATGATAAATAATGATTCAGGAAACAGAGAGGCCGATGCAGCGCATGAGTCAGAGAGAGACGGCGATACTTAAAGGTAAGCGATGCATACTTGAGAGCGCGCGAAATTGATAATTAAAAAACAAGTATAATCAATGAAATTTTTTTAAATCTCTATTAAGAATGTTATTAACTATTGTATAAAGAATTTAAAAAAAATATATTATTTAGATTTTTTTTTTTATATATTTTTCATGGATCAAAAGTACCCAAATATGAGATTTTTTTAACCTTAAAAATTCATATCTCTAAAAATATTAACTTTATCGTGAAAAGTCATAGGACCTTTTTTATTTGTATTTCAATAAAGAATATAAAAAAAAATTGTTCGGTTGAAAAATAACAATTCCTTGCAATTGTTTAAACAATTTCGGTTTAAACAATATGGCACGGGGTTGCCCCATGGCAACATGCATTTGTATCATCAGTTGGGCAATTTGAAGAGGATCACAAAAAAAATTGAGGTGGAATAGTTTTCGGTACTCATGCGCCGATTCCTCCTAGTCTACATATACTTGACTAACAATGATAGTTGTCAAATGCAAATAAAACTAAAATATTTTGTTTCATCATGGCATAGCCCTAAAAAAAAAGTGTTAAACGTAGACACGTGTTTCGGGCTCTCGGCCCTCATCAGTACGGTGAAGAAGTGCAAGGATGAACAACACTTGGTAATAAACGACAATTCAACGGAGTCAACAAACAGAAGCCAGGTCTGCTAACCGAAACCACAAATGTGCATCTGACAGTACCCCCTTTGTATCTTCTTTGATGTCCACAATTTATATCATTGATCCTTATTATTATTAAATCAATCCCGATTAAGTGGTTTAGAACCTCCAAATCAATCAGAAGGACCCAATTCTTTTGAAACCTTTGGTTTTTATCGTGGATCTATCTGTTCAATCTAATGTGTGGCTTCTTTCGGGATATTTCAGGTTGTTGGAGTGGCAAGAAGAACAGAGCTCATGGAGAAACTGGCTTCCGAACTCTCCGGTGATATTGGAAAACTATTCAGCTTCAAAGCTGACCTCAGCAAGGCAGAAGACATAACCGAAGCTTTCAAGTGGACCAAAGAAAATGTTGGCACTGTCCATATCCTGATTAATTGCGCTGGTATTCACTACAGGGAAAATCTCTTAGAGGGAGACCCAGAAAACTGGAAGAAAACGTTCGATGTCAATGTTATGGCGTTGTGCATTGCTACCAAAGAGGCTACTACTGTCATGCGAAGAGAAAATATCGCTGGGCATATTATTCATATTAACAGCATCAGTGGGCACAAAGTACCATCTTTGCCAAATATGAACGTGTATTCGGGAACGAAGTTTGCTGTTACAGCTCTAACAGAGACCTTGAGACAGGAATTGATGGGAATCAAATCTAAGATAAGAGTAACGGTGAGAAGAAGAATTGTGTAAAAATCAACCATGATGGAATGGATGGCTTATCTATATGTCAAATGACTTTCAGACCATAAATGCCATTATCGATGTGAATGTAGTCCAATTTGAATTATAATCACTTCGAGTGGTGTACACACTCAGTTTATCGTTATAGATATTTTTGTTTTCTAGAGCATCAGTCCTGGAGTAGTAGACACTCCTATATTCGATGAAAAAATGCGAGAATCCCAAGGATTCAAAAACCTGATTGGGAATAGTATGCTAAAATCTGAAGATATCGCAGATGCAATTATATATGTCCTATCAACTCCACCACATGTTCAGGTAATTTCTCCGTTGAACCCTAATAATATCAAGAATAGAATTGATAATAACGTTTATATATCCCAAGGAACAATAATGATATTAACTAGTGTAATATCTGGTGTAATCAAAATTCACACTGAATGTGAGAATTCATATGCTTTTTTTATTGTTTGTCGGATGAATATACGGTGCCTCTCAAAAGTCCCCTCCCCCCCTCTTATTCTTGATACGATTAAACATAAACAAGCGACATTTGGAATCCGAATATTAAAGGTTGTGAAGTTCCCTACTAGTGATGATAGATGACGTCACAGGGCCATTGTGACCAATAATTTTAAATGGAACCCTACGGCAAGCGACACCTCTTTTAAAAGGTTTCGAAGAAACCAATTCAATGATACTAATTTTGTTTGTGTTTATGGCAGTTTTAATGGCTCATTAGTAAACATTAAAATTTAAATTCCATTCGGTATGATATTAATTACAGATTTAAGAATCAGTATCTACTTAAAGA
The DNA here is from genome assembly GCA_018342105.1 of Gonioctena quinquepunctata. Classification (NCBI taxonomy): domain Eukaryota; kingdom Metazoa; phylum Arthropoda; class Insecta; order Coleoptera; family Chrysomelidae; genus Gonioctena; species Gonioctena quinquepunctata. The sequence goes on from JAFIRS010000185.1 coordinate 77,954, forward strand.
AATTGCTCGAAGTGACCTCCATTCACTTCCTGACAGTGAAATATCTATTTTTAACTCTTCTCGTACTTTTGCAAATGTGTCTGTGGAAACAGCCTCACATTCTGCAACAATACGTTGTTTCAAAACGTCAATATTTGAAACGTCAATATTGGTGTGAACCTTCGATTTAAGGTACCCCCACAGAAAAAAATTCAGAGGTGTGAGGTCCGGTGATCGAGCTGGCCATTTCGTTGAACCTCGTTGTCCAATCCATCTACCACGATACTCCTCATCCAAATACCGTCTTACTGCACCGTAATAGTGTGGAGGAGCACCATCCTGTTGGAATGTTATTTCCAAATTGCCGAATTCATCTGGATTATCTTCCAAAATTTTAAGGATTAACGGTTCTATTGCGTTTTGCAATAGTTCCAGATAAACCTCACCAGTTAAATTAGTATTTGAAGAAAGAGGCCCAACGATGTGGTTTCCCAGGATACCTGCCCAAACATTCACCTTCTGGGGAAATTGAGTATGTGTTTCACGGAACAGGTGAGGATTTGCGTCACTCCAATACCTCACATTCTGTGTATTTACATTTCCATTTAGATAGAAAGTACTTTCGTTACTAAAACAAATTGTTTTGACATAGTCTGGCTGTTGGTTAATTTTCGTTTCCATATTTTCACAAAATTCTAGTCTCCGGTCTGGGTCGTCGTCTGAGAGATGATGAACCATTTTTAATTTGTATGGATGAAATTTGTTTTTTTTTCAACACCCTGTGTACTGTACTTCGACTGATTCTGCAGGTAGATGCAACGTTGAGTTGTTGAAGAAGTAGGATTAACTATTACTTCTGCCAGTATATCAATTTTTTTCTCATCAGAAATTTGTGGTCTGCCAGTTCGTTTCGCATCATTAATACTACCCGTTGTTTCAAACTCACGGAGAAGCTCCCTTAAATAAGTCCTCGAAACGGGGCGATCGGGAAACCTCTCATTAAAAATGCGTTCTGCTGCATGAATATTTTGTCCAGTTTCACCAAGAATTAGAATCGCTGCTACTTTATCACCTAGAGCACGTACCATTTCGCTTCTTGAAGCACTCAAACGTTCGGCTCACAACAGTTTAACAAATTGTTAGAATGTACAAAAATATTAAAAGTACCAAAAGCTGCTAAAACAGTTAAACGTTCGATCAACAATACACAAATTATTAAATGTACAAAAACTTGGACAATTACAAAAACGTCGAATTAGGGAGACAAACAAAACGTCAGCTTATTTAACAACTATCCAGAGGCGGAGCTTGAATTTTGAATTTTAGTATTAACTGATTTAATTCATCGCAGCTTTGCGTTTTTTAAAAGCGAGTTGCCAAAACTGCCATAAACACAAACAAAATTAGTATCATTGAATAAGTTTTTTCGATACCTTTTAAAAGAGGTGTCGCTTGCCGTAGGGATCCATTTAAAATTATTGGTCACAATGGCCTTGTGACGTCATCTTTGACGATTTCGTCATCTATCACCACTAGTAGGGAAGTTTAAAACCTTTAATATTCAGTTTCCAAATTTTACTTGTTTATGTATAATCGTTCCAAAAATAAGAGGGGGGGGGGACTTTTGAGAAGCACTGTAGTTATTTTATATAAGTATTGTTTCAAGCTTATTTTTTGTGGAGGAATACTCATTTTTGACACTTTGTCGAGAACAATAATGTTGATATTCCCAAGATTTTCCTCTCCTCATGAGTTAACGCGCTCTATATACAGAGTGTCCCAAACTCGTTGGCCTATTATACGTTTCTGGAGAACGGGACACAGGATAATTTCGAAAATTTGGTTTCTTGGGTAATTAGTTCTGCTCTATCGATCTAAAATATTTTCAGCGCTGCGGCGATGCCGCTTATATTGAAAAGTAGCAAAAACTTTGATATTTTAAATGAGTCACCCTGTATATTATTGCATTTTTTGCTTTGCTATTGTTTTACGATCAATTCTGTACGATACTTCTCTATACCTATCCCAAGCGGTTTTCGAGAAATTCATTGATTTTCTTAATTTTTGTGCAAAACATAGCTTTAATTAAATGTTTATTACTGCGGTATTTGGACTCGTACAAAGCTGAAATTTTGGGTGAAGTTTACCAATGTTGTGTGCATCAGTTATGTTTGAAGGAATTTGTTCTCCATTATACAGGGTCGTTCAAAATTTATGATTTTTCAGAGAGATACAAAAATGGTGAAAAGTATCTTTTTTTATCCTTTCAAAACATGTATCATATTCCTATTCCTATATCATATTCCTATTCCAAAATAAAAGCAAATTTCTATAAAAATTTAAAATATCCGCATTTGAATATGAATTATTATCCATTTTGACAGAAACACCATGAAAGTCACTGCTTGTCAAACTAAGAGATTGTCTTGCTTTCTTCTGCTCACAGCACACTACTATCATTTTCATTTCTCAGTTTAACAAATCGAAATATATTACCCAATTGAAATGATCTGATTAAAAAATCAAATCAATCTGGAATGATTCGCTTCGAAATGTTGATAATTTTGGAGATACTGCTGAAACTTGAGTTTTTTTCTAACTCTCAGATGATGCAATTCAGTTTTAGCAAAGATTATTATATATATATATATATATATATATATATATATATATATATATATATATATATATATATATATATATATATATATATATATATATATATAGTTACTAGGGGTTTATTGGGCTTTGGATTCTTAGTTAAAACGAAAGACGTTCAATATAAAGACGTTTCGTCCTCAGCTGGGGACTTTTTCAATTTATTCTAGGCATTATAATGGGGAAGTGAAGTGTAGTGGTTCACGCATTATGTAAATCGTTGTTTCACATAATGCGTGAACCACTACACTTCACTTCCCTATTATAATGCCTAGAATAAATTGAAAAGTCCCACTGAGACGAAACTCTTTATTGAACGTCTTTCGTTACTAAAATCAAACAATCCTATAACAATATACCAAGGATTCAAGAAATAAAAACAAGAATATATATATATATATATATAATTTGGAAATATAGGTTTGAGTCATACTCGAAAAAACGTCCGTTACTAATTATTTTTCAGATCATCCTGTATATATCATGTCAGTTTCAGATTCTACTCCCTAATCTGACTTTTTTTTGAGTATGACATATCTATTTCCAAACATCCCTGAGATATTTTATTTATTAATCTAAGCTAAAACTGAATTGCGTCTGAGAGTTAGAGAAAAGTTCAAGTTACAGCTGTATCTTCAAAAGTGCAATGAAACCTCAGGTCTCAAGGTTTTTTCTGATAAAGAAAACTGCGAGTTCTGCTGCACTTTGGGACTTTATTCAAGATCTTTCGAAGTAATGGAAACTGAGTATCTTCGTATCTACAACTATTGATTTATTCTTCAGGATATAGTGTGAAAAAATACACACGTGAGATAGTTCCCAAAGGAATATCAAGTTAGTTATGCGATAAGCAAGAAAAGCACCTACCTATTAATTGACCAGGCGACCAATATAAATTATTCAACAATAATATACATACAGTGCTTCTCAAAAGTCCCCTCCTCCCCTCTTATTTTTGGAACAAGTGAAATTTGGAAACTGAATATTAAAGAATGTAAACTTCCCTAGTAGTGATGATAGATGACGAAATCGTCAAAGATGACATCACAAGGCCATTGTGACCAAAAATTTTAAATGGAACCATACGGCAAGCGACACCTCTTTTAAAAGGTATCGAAAAAACCTATTCAATGATACTAATTTTGTTTGTGTTTATGACAGTTTTGGCAACTCTTTTAAAAAACGCAAAGCTGTGATGAATTAAATCAGTTAATACTAAAATTCAAAATTCAAGCTCCGCCTCTGGATAGTTGTCAAATGAGCTGACGTTTTTGTTAGTCTCCCTAATTCGACGTTTTTGTATATTTAATAATTTGTGTATTGTTGATCGAACGTTTAACTGTTTTAGCAGCTTTTGGTACTCCAATATTTTTGGACATTTTAATAATTTGTTAAACTGTTGTGAGCCGAACGTTTAAGTGCTTGAAAAAGCGAAATGGTACGTGCTTTAGGTGATAAAGTAGCAGCGATCCTAATTCTTGGTGAAACTGGACAAAATATTCATGCAGCAGAACGCATTTTTAATGAGAGGTTTCCCGATCGCCCCGTTTCGAGGACTTATTTAAGGGAGCTTCTTCGTAAGTTTGGAACGACGGGTAGTATTAATGATGCGAAACGATCTGGCAGACCACAAATTTCTGATGAGAAAAAAATTGATATACTGGCAGAAGTAATAGTTAATCCTACTTCTTCAACAACTCACGTTGCATCTACCTGTGAAGTCAGTCGAAGTACAGTACACAGGGTGTTGAAAAAAAACAAATTTCATCCATACAAATTAAAAATGGTTCATCAACTCTCAGACGACGACCCAAACCGAAGACTAGAATTTTGTGAAAATATGGAAACTAAAATTAACCAACAGCCAGACTATGTCCAAACAATTTGTTTTAGTGACGAAAGTACTTTCTATCTAAATGGAAATGTAAATACACAGAATGTGAGGTGTTGGAGTGACGCAAATCCTCACCTGTTTCGTGAAACACATACCCAATTTCCCCAGAAGGTGAATGTTTGGGCAGGTATCCTGGGAAACCACATCGTTGGACCTCTTTTTTTAAATTCTAATTTAACTGGTGAGGTTTATCTGGAGGTTGCAAAACGCAATAGAACCGTTAATCCTTGAAATTTTGGAAGTTAATCCAGATGAATTCGGCAATTTGGAAATAACATTCCAACAGGATGGTGCTCCTCCACACTATTACGGTGCAGTAACACGGTATTTGGATGAGGAGTATCGTGGTAGATGGATTGGACGACGAGGTTCTACGGAATGGCCAGCTCGATCACCGAACCTCACACCTTTGGATTTTTTTTTGTGGGTACCCTAAATCGAAGGTTTACGCCACTATACCTGACAATATTGACGTTTTAAAACAACGTATTGTTGCAGAATGTAAGGCTGTTTCCGCAGACACATTTGCAAAAGTACGAAAAGAGTTTAAAAATAGGATATTTCACTGTCAGGAAGTAAATGGAGGTCACTTCGAGCAATTTCTTCAAGTAGATACTGATTCTTAAATCTGTAATTAATATCATAGTGAATGGAATTTAAATTTTAATGTTCACTAATGAGCCATCAAAACTTCCATAAACACAAACAAAATTAGTATCATTGAATAGGTTTCTTCGACATCTTTTGAAAGAGGTGTCGCTTGCCGTAGGGTTCCATTTAAAATTTTTGGTCACAATGACATTGTGACGTCTTCTTTGACGATTTCGTCATCTATCATCACTAGTAGGGAAGTTTACAACTTTTAATAGTCAGTTTCCAAATTTCACTTGTTTATGTATACTCGTTCCAAAAATATACACTGTATGTATGTATAATAATGGATTAAAATCAACCACAATGGTTCAATTAGGTTGCTGCAGAACGTAGAAGGGAGCACAACAGCTATTCGTGGAAATGTCCGCCTCTACCTCCGAAATATATCATAAAAGAACGATGATAGTTTTTCCTCGGGAGCGCGTTGCAATACCCCCACTCGGTTGGAGGATGAGTGAGAAATTCGGCATATTGTGTCAATTGTCATTTCGATTCTTTTGGAACGAAACGAAACAAATTAGTTATTTGTCAGTTGTCATTGTCCCAAATAATTCAAAATTATATTGAAATTTAAGATATGGTTTGAGGATTTAACAATGGAAGGAATTGAAGGAAAGATTCTTGCTATTACTGGAGTACTGAAACAATGTGTAGATATTATTATATCTGATAGTGAGTGAGATTCGGATTCTGACGAAGAACTTTTGAATATGGATTTAATTTGAAGAAAATAATATATAGCCTATGACTTAACCTTTATTCATTCCTAACTATAATGTGCAATGCGCATGCGGAGGTAAAATTTCCATTTTTTCACGGACTCTCCTAGTTCGTAAGAAAGTTGTTCATCCGATTAAATCAACCGGAGTATAGGAACGACTTTCACGAGTTAATAAGTGGGAATCCACCGAGTTTATGAACGGTTAGGATGAAAAGTTGGATTATTGGTAAAAATTACCTATTTCGATTCGTTATTGACTTTGTGGCGCCGCAGTGGCGGAATCAAGCGACTGACTCCAGATGGCGCAAATTATCCCCCCGTATTTGCCCCTGTGAAAAATAGAGTGTTTTCAAAAAGCAACAGTTTGAATTTGTCTGTTACATACGTGAAAACTGCAGTTGCATTGTGATTCGGCATGTACAACTTTTGAATCAAATTGATCCCCGGTTTTGGAAGGAAATTGCCCTAGTAATGAATGAAATGCAGATTGAGACGAGACTGCGAACCGAATTTAACCGACTGACACGTGCACTGCGAATACGTAATTCGCCTGTCATCGTAGTGTTTACATGCAATGTATTTACAAGTTGAAAAGAGTTTTATATTCGTGATGGATCAAGTGGTGGTTGCAATTGGGTTTTTACCCATTCCAAGTGACATCGTTTTCGAGAATCAGTCTGTGAAAAAGGAGCCGCATTGGTGCGTTCGGGTCATGTGTGTCAGGTGCGGGAAGTAAAAACAATTGATTATTTCAACATACATGCGAAAGTGATTAGCCAAGCAGCAACGACAAATCAGTACTCGAACTAGAGGTGAATGAATATTTTAACAAATAATTGATAAAATTTAATTAGGAGTAAATTGTTACACCACTGGTATATTATGGAATTAAATAATGAGACTCCCTTCCTAACTGCCCATGGTAAGCTACAGTATGTAAAAAAATAGTTATCAAAAGATAAATACCACTCTGATTTCTCCAGCTACGCCATGGCTGTTTATCGGAGGAAATATTCCCACTAATAAATCTTTAACGCTGAGGAAGTCTCAAATATAGTCTCCCTATACTTGATTAATCCTTTTTTGTAAAGTTGCTAGTCGAAGCAATCACTTTGGCGAATAGGGAGCATCAATTACTTGGGAATAATTGAACCGAGATAATTTCTAGAGAGCGGCTTCAAGAAATTATCCCTTTCTCTCTATTCTTGGGAGTGTGGGGCGTTTTTCTAGAAGTACTACCGATCTCAGAAGTTCATTCTAATAATGCACCCGGAATCATAAGAAATATATTTATATAAAATGAGTAGATATAAGTACATATACTGAAAATCATTGCTCAATTCGAGAGAAACAAAATTATGAAACAGACTTAACAAGCTATAAAGAAAAATGGAAACTATTCTTTTTGTATAGTTTTTGACATAATACGAATCGGTAAATGAATAATATTACATATCACATGTCAATATATGAATAGTGTGGAATAAGATTACACAATTATTATCTGAGCATGAACTATGGGGATATATGTATGCCAAAATACCAAAATAACAGTCATTTTAAATCAGGTGACCCAAAATATAAGTTCAGAAAAACAATTATCTTACTCCATTACCATCAACTGTCATCACTGGATTCACTCGGTATTTATATTTTACACGATATAACTTTATTGGAATGCTTGTCACGGTATTTCCCGAATTTTACGTGATTAAATCATTATTTCGCACCGTATATCAAAAAATCATCTCTGGTTATAATCTTATGCCGGATGATCTCTTGTTTTAGCAACCTCAGGAGGATTGTTCAGTTTTGATTGCATTTATATTGATTACCATATGCTATTGCGAAACTGGCTAGAAACGTGGAGAATTTGATTATTGAAAATTGCTGTGGAAATCATTTAGTTGACTTATCACTTGACTTTTCTATTCCTTATCATGACCGTCTGAATAGCCGTGTTATATAGGCTTTACTCTATTGTACGATGAACTGAGTGTTACTTGACTGACTTCTGTTTTCTGAATAACCCTTCCTTTGCCGCGGGTTCGTGCTTTTTTAATAATCTCCTCGTCCACGGAGTGGCCTTGTTGGTCCGCGGGGATACCTGCTCAACGGTAGTTATCTTCTAATTGTCATAATAAATCACATTCCTAGTAATTAATGGCTCGCTACGGTAGCGGACAAAATGAAAAAAAATTAATGATTTATCTATTTCGTGGTCGTATTGCATTTAATGAGCTGTAAAAACCTATAATTTATAGTTTCTTTGTTTACTAATGAAATTCCTTAGATATGCATAACATCGGAGGGTGATGAGTTGTTAATAGCTCATTTGTAAAAGGGTGACTTTTTTTATATGCATTCCCTGGCTTGCAGGTGTACAAGTATTGTTAACGAGCCTTATGTATCAGTTTGGTCGAGTATTTTATTTCAAAATTTATTTTTATTCCCAGTGAATTTATTTTCTGGCCATAGAGTTCCTATTCATTTATAACTTGTTTTTCCTGATGTTTGAAATTTTTCTGTACTTATGGGGTTATGACAAAATTACACGAAAAAACAGAAAAAATAAATGTTGTTTTTCCTGATGTTTGAAATTTTTCTGTACTTATGGGGTTATGACAAAATTACACGAAAAAACAGAAAAAATAAATGAGAAATACAAAAAAATATATTGAAAATATTGTTTTCTGTTATACATTCATACGATTTCACATATTTTTCATATTGCTCGTTTACTGTCAGAATTTGACTAAAAAAAATATTTTGAATGTGTATTACATGAATAAAAATATGTTTCAGCAATGTTTTTTAGATTATTGTAATTATTAGTACAAAAAACTCAATTGTTTATATCAATGGGAAAATTGAACTTGCAAGATTTGTCAATTGACTTTTTTCTTTTCGTTGATTTGTTATAAACAAATGAATTATCTCTTTGTATTTTTTTCTTTTTCTACTCAAAAAAACAAAAACAATCATGTATTATTTTTAGAAAAAAATATATTTTTTATTAATTTAATTTTCTTTTTTTAATTTTTGGCTTAATTTGTTGTTTAATTAATAAAGAATAAATGAATCTCAAATTTTTTCCTTTATCTCCATAATAGAATAAAGAGAACAGAAAATTTAAAGTTCAATAAAAAATATGAATATAATTTTTTTTTCAAATAATTTTTTTTTTTTTAGTAGAAAAAGAAAAAAAATACAAAGAGATAATTCATTTGTTCATAACAAATTGTTTATTAATAAACGAATAAAATTTAAAATTTTTTTTAATAAATAATGATTTAAAAAAAAAATTGGTTTCTTAATTTTCATAACAAGTGGTGAAAAAAATTTTATTAACAAATGCGGTTTTAAGCAATACATTTTTTTTTAAAAATTTTTTTTTGCAAAATCATATTTATCATCAAATATTATGTTATAAATTTTTTTTTTAATTATCTCATAAACTACGCATTTGTTTATAACAATTTTTTGAACAATAGGAAATGAAAATTATTGAAAATCATTTTTAAGTAGCTTCTGATCATAAGAAAACGGATCAATAATAATATTATAAAAAAAGTTTTTTTCAATGTTTAATGAAGCTTTATAATAATATAAATACAAAACGAAAATTAACAATTTTTCAATTTTTCCAACGGGAATCTATTCTTGGACCTTTGAAAAATAGCTCCACAAGAGGAAAACATTCTCAGATTAATAGTTTAACAATTATCGGACTTGCAATGTTAATGTTCGTGCTACAAAAAATTGGTAATTAACTAATGGATAACTTATTGAAAAATCGCGATAAAAATTTTTGGACCACGAATTATTGTTCATTGATCTATCTTGCAGGCGCCTGAATTTTTTCAATTTTTTATTTCTATATTTAATAAGTTTAAATAATATTTATTCATTAAAGGTCCGAAGGGGACGTGGCTTGCGCAAGCCGGAGTACCCGTTTTCGGGCGTATTTTCAACCCTCTGGGAAAATTATAAATATTGGTCCTACAGTTCCGGGTTCCAAAACTTTTTCTCAGGAAATTTTCTCCTCTTTTTGCATCTTTTTTCAAATTTGAATTATCTCAGATAGTTTCTGAGATATTGGCGAAAAACCAAACCACCTTTTTTTTTCACTTAATTGTTTATAACTATTGCAATTTTTGCGAGCAGCCTTAGCATTTTCTCAAAAAATATCTACATACCATTCCGAATCGAATGACACCTCAATCATAATTTTCGGAGAATGCGAAAAAAATTTGACCTAAAAAGCACTTGTTAACCAGACTATACGCAGTATTTCCATATATAAACGCTCACCAAGGGACTTTCAAAGCAAGTTATTTAGAACAAGAATGAGGCAAACCATCTGCCAGTCAACAAGCGGAGGCGATGTATTTTAAAAGTTTGTAGCTCACGGTAGAAAAACCATAAAATTTCGTATTCGCGGGTGCATTTAAACGCGTATTTTTGCACCCTACAACATAGCAATGGTCACCCGACCACTTCTTTTTTTTCTTCACGTCATTTACATTTGATTCGACTCGTTCATTTATTGAATGCGCGCTTTTGACACTGTGCACTCTTTGATAGAAAGTATTATACAAAAATGATCGTTAATAATAGCAATGCGAAAATGCAATAATATACAGGGTGTCTCATTTAAAATATCAAATATTTTGGATCGAAGAAACCAAATTTTCAAAATAATCCTGTTCTCCTGAAACGTCTAAATGGCCATCGAATTTGGGACACTGTATAGAGAACTAAAAGTAGCATGATTCTGAAAAATAATCGAGCTCCAACAGAACTATTTTTATTGATGTGACTCTAAATGAAACGTTTTATGATTATCACCAAATTCTTCAAACAAATCAACCCAATGACCCCGTTTTTTTCAAGTTCTTTTGTGAATCAACGTTATTTTTTATGTCTTGCCTAAAAAATGTATATCATCGTTAAGTTTTTTTTTTCAGATACACGAGTTAACCATAAAACCTCTCAACGAACTGCTTTAACCAGAGTAGTAACACAAACTGAAATTAGCATAATAACCTTCTATAGAATGTTATATTCTGGGATGGACTTTAGGAAAGAGGATCAAAGTTGTGTTATACAAAATATCATTGATTAAAATATCAATTGGGAATCGACTTTTTGTTGGAAAACGTTCTGAAGTAGATTGGCCAAATTTCATTCTTTATAAAGTGAAATACGTAGAGTCGCTTGCGACTTGTTTGACAATATCGGTATAAAAATGAAAGAATGATAAATGTTTTCAATATTTCAACAGCCTCCATTCTGAAACTACTGGAGCGATTTGACCCATTTTCAAACGTAGATGCCCAACTTACATGGTAATTAGAGTTGTTATCATTTGAATCGCCTTATAATCAGATTTAGCCAGTTAGGGATGGAATCAGTAAATAATGGGGTTTCGCAGCAATCAAAAGAGAACTCTTCAAACGCTCTTCAAACTTTCGGAAATTTTATCAATTATTTCCATCATCAGGGAAACTACAAGGTTGTAAAGATTACATTTATTTTTATGAAAATATAACGTGAATATGACTTACATCTTTGGTGGGAATAGTTTCAAGGTTGTTGATATATAGTGGTTGACACAATATGAAAGTTAAACGAAGATACAAAACAATTTAAAATTACTAGTTATGCATTGAAAATAGAAAATTATTCAAAAGTCTATATATTTGTGAGAATATCTTGTCCACCATGTGGGCAGAAATGTCAAGTACAGGTTAGGCAACTTCTGACTGGCAGTTGACAACATGTGACTGACATCAATGGTGCCAATTGTGCACTGTTACCAACATACTTTTGTTTGGTTGACGATTGGGAAAATTCATTATGAGAATATACAGTGTGACCCATTCAAAATAGAACCACCCCTGTAGAATACGCATTTTTCAATCAATCTCAAAAAAAAATTAATATCAAGCATCGAAAACTGTGTCTTGACACAAGTTTTCATAACTTCAGTTTTATTTCCAAGGCACACTATGGTTTTTTTTCTTTGTCAAAAACGACAAAAGTTTAATAGGCAATTTTTGTTTTCAAGTTTAACTACACCACTGGATTTGTAGTCGTTATAAATGAAAACCATCAAAATTTCATAAAAAATTATCGGTTAACAACGAAGTTACAACAACTTCAATTTTGGAAACAAAGTATTTGATTATAACTTTTATTTAGATTATAGACATATTTTGAATCTGGCAACACCGTCGATACAAAGTAGAACACCAGTGATCTTGTACAGTGAAAATCCGAAGTCAATAGCTCATTCCGTTCTACAGTTATAAGAATGGTAATGTGAGCGATTTGTGGTGGAAGCGATTTTATAATAAAAATCTGACTAGGCCACTGGATTTGTAATTTATATTCCCTTTAAATCATTTATTTAAGTGTAGGTTATACATGTATTCGAAGAAAACAGAAAATTTGAAATTCATTTTCAAGTTATACAGTAGTACATTCTTCCATAGCCGATAAAAACGAAATGACCAGAAACAAGTTTTGAAGTATTTATTCAACAATAAAACGTCATTAAGCAAAAACCAAAACTAAAATAAACATTACTGTAAAATTAAATATTTGAATTTTTGTGGCTTCTACCAAACCTCCATTTAGTTCGACACATCTATCGTATCTCTTTCGAATATTTTTTACACTATTCCTTATTTGTTGTTGTTGTATTTCGACACAAATCCAGTGGCGTAGTCAGATTTTTATTACAAAATCGGCTCAACCTCAAATCGCTCACATTACTTACCATACTTGCAGGAGTTATAACTGTAGAACGGAATGAGCTATTGACTCCGGATTTTCACAGTACAAGTTCACTGGTGATCTACTTTGTATCTGCCGTGTTGCCAGATTTTTAATATGTTATAATCTAAATAAAAATTATAATCAAATACTTTGTTTCTAAAATTAAAGTTGTTGTAACTTCGTTGTTAACCAATATTTTTTTATGAAATTTTGATGATCTTTATTTATAATGACTACAAATCCACTGGTGTAGTCAAATTTGAAAACAAAAATTGCCTAATAAACTTTTGTCGTTTTTGACGAAGAAAAAAAGCCATAGAGTGCTTGGAAATGAAACTGATGTTACGAAAATTTAATTTTAATGCTTCATATTGAAAATTTTTTCAGATTGATTGAAAATTGCCTATTCTACAGGGGTGGTTCGATTTTAAATGGGTCACACTGTATACAGTGTGTCTCACTTCTCATGGAAACACCACCGTATCTTCCGTAATTATTGGAATAGAATTCTGTTATTTCCACGATCAGTAGATATTCTGAGGGTGAGTCTAAATTATCTCACGGGGTTGACCTGAGTGACATACACTGCGCGCCAGACGCGATTGACATACCGATTTTTGCGAAAAATAATATTAGGGGGCAAGATAGGCTTGAAATTATTACGTATTCGTGATCAGGACATTAACTTCAGTACCAATCTAGATTTTTGCTGAAAAATTTTCAGTTCTGAAAAATCCGAATTTGTCTCACTTTCCATGGAAACACCCCCGTAACTTTCGTAATTATTGGAGTAGAATTCTGTTATTTCCACGATCGTTAAATATATCGGGGATCAGTATAAATCTCCTCTGAGGTTAATCTGAGTGACATACACTGCGCGCCAGGGGCGATGCATAGAACGATTTTTGCAGTATTATTGAGAAATATTTCTACATGAAGTTTCTCTAACCGTTATTTCTTTAATGAATATTAATGAACAGAAAAAGAAAGAATTTTTTTTTGAGATATGCTTCAATAACTCTGTTTTCTCATTTTGAACACTTTTCTCGATTTTGTGATGTTTTCGAAAATAAACTTGAATACCTCCTTTAGAAAATCCATATTTTTGTAATCCCCTCTGAAAGCTCAGCAAATTCGGCTCCATATATTATTAAGACCCTATCCTGAATATCTACCTTTCGTGGAAATTTCAGAGCTCTACTCCATTAATTACGATAGCTATGGAGGTGTTTCCATGAGAAATGGGAAAATTCGAATTTTTCTGAACTGAAATATTCTTCAGCAAAGATGCCTATCGGTTATAAATTTGATGTCATAATCACGAATCAGTGAAATTCCGCTTATCTCGCCTCCTAATATTATTTTTCGCAAAAATCAGCATTTCAATCGCCCTTGGCGCGCATTATATATCACTCAGGTCAACCCCGGAAAATGTTCAACATCATCTCCGGTATACCCAATGCTCGTGAAAATTTCAGAATTCTACTTTAATCATTATGGAAGATACGGGGGTGGGTGTTTCCATAAGAAGTGGGACAAATTCGTATTTTTGAGAACTGAAAATGTTTCTTCGACAATGTGGATTGGTACTAAAGTTGATATCCTGATCACGAATCCGTAAGAATTTTGAGCATATCTTGCCCACTTATATTATTTTTCGCAAAAATCAATATATCATGGGGATGTTTTGGTTTTCGTTAATAGAGTGATCATTCTGATTCTGATGCCTGTTTTCAATGTTAGAAGTTAGGGTACTTAAGTGTGAACTGAAAATCAATTGATTTACCATCTTTCTTGGGCATGAATTTTCAAGTAAGATATCTCTTAGTTCATTTAAACATTGTGTGTTCTTCAACTAGTCAGTCAAGACTACCCTTCTATATTATATATACGGTGCTTCTCAAAAGTCTCCTCCCCCCCTCTTATTTTTGGAACGATTATACATAAACAAGTGAAATTTGGAAACTGAATATTAAAGGTTGTAAACTTCCCTACTAGTGATGAAAGATGACGAAATCGTCAAAGATGACGTCACAAGGCCATTGTGACCAATAATTTTAAATGGAACCCTACGGCAAGCGACACCTCCTTTAAAAGGTATCGAAAAAGCCTATTCAATGATACTAATTTTGTTTGTGTTTATGGCAGTTTTGGCAACTCGCTTTTAAAAAACGCAAAGCTGTGATGAATTAAATCAGTTAATACTAAAATTCAAAATTCAAGCTCCGCCTCTGGATAGTTGTCAAATAAGCTGACGTTTTTGTTAGTCTCCCTAATTCGACGTTTTTGTAATTGTCCAAGTTTTTGTACATTTGATTATTTGTGTATTGTTGATCGAACGTTCAACTCTTTTAGCAGCTTTTGGTACTTTTAATATTATGTACATTTTAATAATTTGTTGAACTGTTGTGAGCCGAACGTTTAAGTGCTTCAAGAAGCGAACTAGTACGTGCTTTAGGTGATAAAGTAGCAGCGATCCTAATTCATGCAGCAGAATGCATTTTTAATGAGAGGTTTCCCGATCGCCCCGTTTCGAGGACTTATTTAAGGGAGCTTCTTCGTAAGTTTGGAACAACGGGTAGTATAAATGATGCAAAACGATCTGGCAGACCACAAATTTCTGATGAGAAAAAAAATGATATACTGGCAGAAGTAATAGTTAATCCTACTTCTTCAACAACTCACGTTGCATCTACTTGTGAAGTCAGTCAAAGTACAGTACACAGGGAAACAAATTTCATCCATACAAATTAAAACTGGTTCATCAACTCTCAGACGACGACCCAGACCGAAGACTAGAATATTGTGAAAATATGGAAACTAAAATTAACCAACAGCCAGACTATGTCAAAACAATTTGTTTTAGTGACGAAAGTACTCTCTATCTAAATGGAAATGTAAATACACAGAATGTGAGGTATCGGAGTGACGCAAATCCTCACCTGTTTCGTGAAACACATACCCAATTTCCCCAGAAGGTGAATGTTTGGGAGGTATCCTGGGAAACCACATCGTTGGACCTCTTTTTTTAAATACTTAAATACACTAGAACCGTTAATCCTTGAAATTTTGGAAGATAATCCAGATGAATTCGGCAATTTGGAAATAACATTCCAACAGGATGGTGCTCCTCCACACTATTACGGTGCAGTAAGACGGTGCATCGTGGTAGATGGATTGGACGACGAGGTTCAACGGAATGGCCAGCTCGATAACCGGACCTCACACCTTTGGATTTTTTTTCTGTGGGGGGTACCTTACATCGAAAGTTTACGCCACTGAACCTGACAATATTGACGTTTCAAAATAACGTATTGTTGCAGAACGTGAGGCTGTTTCCGCAGACACATTTGCAAAAGTACGAGAAGAGTTTAAAAATAGGATATTCCACTGTCAGGAAGTAAATGGAGGTGACTTCGAGCAATTTCTCCAAGTAGATACTGATTCTTAAATCTGTAATTAATATCATACTGAATGGAATTTAAATTTTAATGTTTACTAATGAGCCATTAAAACTGCCATAAACCCAAACAAAATTAGTATCATTGAATAGGTTTTTTCGATACCTTTTAAAAGAGATGTCTCTTGCCGTAGGGTTCCATTTAAAATTATTGGTCACAATGGCCTTGTGACGTCATTTTTGACGATCTCGTCATCTATCATCACTAGTAGGAAAGTTTGCAGCCTTCAATATTCAGTTTCCAAATTTCACTTGTTTATGTATAATCGTTCCAAAAATAAGAGGGGGGGAGGGGACTTTTGAGAAGCACTGTATAAGTTTTTCCGACAGAATGGGCAAGAAAAAAAATAACTTTTTGAGTGAATTCAGGATAAATTGATCTTTGGATCAAGATCAATCCCGTAAAATAGATATATTTAAGGAGCTCGCATTGTTCACTTTCCAAGTTTCTTGGTATATCCTGAGAAAATTCAGTCGCTCGGGGGCCGAAACCTTCTTGACACGGATCTGCTCTATTCTCGAATAGTGGAACCAGACTTTCGCAACGCACTTCATATCAGTTAATCGTGAAGCTATACATGTTTGGAATTATCAAATGATAGATAGAAGTGTGTTTGTAATAACAAGCTTCTTATCATTTCAATGAAGTGAGCAGGAAAAGAAATAATGGGTTGTAATCGAGTTCGATTCTACAAACCAGTTTGTTTTCAATTCGCGTAGTTGGTACAAGTTCAAGTTTGCCTCCATTGTGGTATCGCCGATATCCGGACAAATTTACTGGCCGTCAAACCAGCGCATCGTTTTGCTGGAGGTCACCGATAATTGAAGGTAAGTACCTACTTTGTATCATGTGGCTCGGGTTATTGGTGTTTTTACATTTTTAATTAGATTATTGTTCATTGAGAGGTGAAATAATTCGAACCCAGTTTGGTTTCATAGAAATATAGTGTAAAGGAAGTCATTTTTATTATAAAGAGTTTGCTCAAGTATACCTAAACCCAAGAGAACAGACGTAAATATCGTGACTGCTTCCCGTCTGGTTTCTGATTCGCCGATTCGCCATAGAAATCGAATTGAATGGCAATTCGGCAAATCAGAAATCATGCGAGTTGTACAGAACCTTTGGTGCTAGTCATACACACTTTTTCAAATGAACTTTTCGGTTAAGGACGTATACAAAGTTTATGTCATTCTTACGATTATTATATGTTTCTAGGTTACAAGGCAACACACTTGAAATATGGTTGTCTCTATGGAAAGATGGCGAGGAAAGGTTGCCGTGGTAACAGGAGCCAGTTCGGGAATTGGTGCAGGAATCGCCAAAAAATTGGTTGAGGAGGGACTCATAGTAAGTGGTCATTGAAATTCAATTTACATTTTTTCGCTTCACAAAACCCCGATAATCCATTCGCAGGACATTCATGTCGCTTACCAAACATTCTTCATTTTATAACGAAAAAAGTGGTAATCTCAGACACTACCCCGACTCTAAAGCAAACATATCTGGAAACAAATGATGAAACACATGACAAATGAACAAATTCATAATATAATTCACTGCTCCTTTGGCAGAAAAGCAGAATTTGTAAAGTAGCCACACATTCTACATGGAGTCACTGTAAAGACTCACAACAGATTGGATTTTTTAGAGGACTTAGATATCGAGGAAGAACTAGCTATATAGTATTCGTTTGATTATAAAAGAAAACTTGAACGGGTCTTTCATTCCCCTACATAGACGTTTGAAAACTCAGGTTAGAATGCCACCAGAGAAACACAGAACAAACCAGATTGACTATTCTGCTTTTGCATTTCTTGTTTGCTTGTTCGAGTATAACTTTGGCTCCACCTACTGTGGAAAATACGCATTTTTGTTTTGTTTCATCTCTTTTTACTCAGATATAAATATATATATATATATATATATATATATATATATATATAACTTCTGGAATATTAGGCGTATCGAAATGATATTTGGTATAGGTAAATGGTATGTCAAGAGGAAAATTTTCACGTATTTTTCCGTGTTCGGTCACTGGAAATGGCTCCAGTTTTGAATTTTGAAATGGAACACCCTGTATATTGTGAAAAAAAATATTTCTGCGAAAATTCTGGATCAGAATGTGACATTTTAAAAAGTGTTTACGCCCACTCCATTCTGTTAGAGTCACTTTTAATGTTGCATCTAGGTGGCCATTATCGAACGTAAACTAATCTGAGAACCTCAGGTGATGTCAAAAAAATACAATCGCAAAGTTTAAGGGACTAGTATGATAGATAGGAATAAGACAAGTTGGCAAAATTACATTATCGTGTCTAACTATTATTTTTCAAATGGCAACCAAAAACTTTCCAAAAGAAGGATTTTTTGACTAATTTATTTTCGATTGGATTAAAAATAAGAACATGAATTAAATATTACTAAGGAAAATACTGGATAATAATTTGTATACTTTTGTCAAGTGTGCCATGGATAGCCATGATGCATAATATTTTGCAGTTATTTTCATCAAGCCTTCTTTGGAAAACAAAACACTCACTTAGGTAATGACAGTGACATAAGCTTTAAGAGCAGACAGTTAAAATTTCTTGATTTTCGTTAAATTTCAGTTTAATTTTTCTTCAAATAGTGTATATGTTATTAATATTTGGAGAATGTAATAGAAATTCACGGAATGCTGTTGAGTTGTATGCTCAGAGATATCCCAATCGGCAACATCCAGCCCATCACTATTTTCCGTAAGTTGAGAATCGTTTTAGGCAAGAAGTAAATCGAGAGGCGGAACAGAGGTTTATCATAAATGAAGTGACTGAGATTAAAGTTCTTGCTATGGTTGAGGTTCTTCATGATAAATTAGTCAAGAAGTGCATATAAGTCACGATTCAGGCTTCAAAATCATTGAGTTAACCCAAATTTTATCAACTATTCTAGTTTCTAGAATCACGATTTAGATAGATAGATAAGTTTATTGTGTTAAAAAAATACATTTATTTTTATTCACAAGGGCTCGGCTAATAAGCGAGCGTAATTCCACATGGATCATAAGTATAATAAAGAGTTGTACAAATTTCTACGTTGTAGCTAATAGCCACATTTACACAGTCATTCATTCATAATGAACGAACGTAGCTTCATTATATTCATCAGGGACTTCTAGAGGTTCTGATATGAGCAATAATACGTGTTATATATATTTGTGAGGGAATACTCAAGTAGAATTTTGAAGAATCGGAGGCTGTTAAGCCATTGTATATGAACGGGTTGGAAGAACTCGCAAGTCTCTCTGAGTCAAGCGAAATTAGCTTCTGCTTGAATTTAACCAGAATGTCGTCCGTGAGCTTTTTTGAGTTATAATTGAGGAAACGCTGCCATAAGTTTTCACAGTCAGCAAATATAAAGTATTCTTTCACCTGCGAGAGCCAATTGAATCTGGTGTCATTTCACTCTAACTCAAGTAGACGTGAATAGCAAGTTTTGGACAGTCTGGTGCTTTCCATAGTTTTCAACTTGTTAAGCCAAGTTAACGAAGATTTGAAAATTATGTATGATAATTTAATACAGTTAGTTTCTATGCGCACAATATAGTCTGGGGTATTTTTAGGTAAGCAAAGTAAACGTTTGAAAAAACGAACTTGAATACGCTCTATTATATCAGCATAACGAAGGCCCCATATAGCAATACCAAATGATAGCGAAGACAGCACAATAGATTCGTATAATTTGATTCTCGATGACCACGAATTGATTTTTGAACGGTACATTAGGTTCATGATAGATCCAATTGCCTGGTTGGATTTCATGACCGTCTTTTTGGCCATTTCAAGAAACAAGGATGATTTCTTTCTGTCCCTAAGTGAGTGAAGTTTCTTACAACTTCCAAGGCTTGATCATTACAAGTGAATCTAAGGTTATAGTTACTGGTATATCCTCCTCTGCAAAAACCATAACTTTAGTTTTGCTCGAATTTATAACGAGTTTATTATCAGATGCATAATTTTCCAGAATTTTCAGTTTGCGTGATAGATCTATTGGGGAATCACTGAGAATAATTTTATCATCCGCATACGATAGCATCAATACATCATTTTTACCATCAATGTTGAGTCCCGTTAAGCCGCGTGTTCGAAAGTAGTCTTCAATGACAGCTGTAAATAGTGAAAATAAAAGGGGACTTAACGACTCACCCTGTAAGACTCCTTCAGAAATATCATACTTTTTGCTAAACATGTTATCTTGTTTTATTGAAAAGAAAGCTCCGTCATAGAGATTTTTGATTATTCTAATAATTTTTGAACTTATGCCTACTTTATACAATTTCAGCCATAATAGTTTGTGGTTAATGCTATCGAATGCTCGACGAAAATCAACAGAAACTTTTCTCCCACGGAGCCGAAGGTGAATTTGCAAGACATAGTTCAATACAAAAATATTATCCACACAACCCCTGTTCTTTCTAAAACCGAACTGAGACTCTGGAAGAATCACGATTTACAAATAATGGTATGTTCAATGAGCCAAATACTCGGTACTGGGCCCAACAAAATTAACATACAATGAGAGAGGGCAATTTTTAAGAAAGGTCGGGCGTCAATGTCTGGGCTGGTATCGTTGGAAACAGAATAATTGGGCCAATATTATTTCAAGGTCAGTTAACAGGGGGTTAGGTACTCAGGTTTTCTTCGAAATGAAATCCAGGATCATCTCAATAATCTACCTTTAGCACGACATAAATTAAACATAATCGAGCTTATCAGAAAGAAACATTTGCATTCAATGTCCATTGATATTATATGGAAGTATGCATGGATTCTCAGGTGAATATCATTCAACATTCTGCGTGGTATTTGCCAGGAAAGTAGTTGTTTTTCACCTGAGATCTACCATTTTCTGGTTCAATTTTATATTGAATCCTTTATGTGAAGAAAACCGTTTAATTCGATTTTTTCTATACCTTTAGCAGTTTTACGGTTAATTTACTTTCAACAAGATGGAGCACCCCCTCATAATACCAGATGGGTTCTTAATTACTCAATAGAGCATTTAAATAATCAAATTATTGCTACCAATGGTCCAGTATGGTGGCCTGCCCGCTCACCGGATCTCACTGTGCTCGATTTCTTTATTTGGGGATATGTTAGGAAAAAGTTCACTATGCAACAGCCCCAGCTATTCTTGAAATCCTAGAAGAAATAATTTTACGGGCATTTGGAAGTTTAACGCCTCAAATGTTATGAAACGTGTTGAGAGAAGCAATGAACGAGCTGAAATGTGTCTTGAGCAAGGAGGAATGCACTTTGAAAATTGACTACGGTGAAAGTAAATGAATTATTATCCATGGCACACTTGACAAAAGTAAATAGTATTTTCCTTAGTAACATTTAATTTATGTTCTTATTTTTCCAATCGCAAATAAATTAGTATCGTTAGATTCGTCAAAAAATCCTATTTTCGGAAAGTGCTTGTAAAAAAATGTTCGCCTGTTGAAAAATAATAGGTAGACACAAAAATGTCATTTTGGCAACTTGTCTCGTTCCTATCTATCATACTAGTCACTAAAACTTTGCGATTGTAATTTTATGACATCACCTGAGGTCCTTAGATTAGTTAACGTCCGATCACGGTCACCTAGATGCAATATTAAAAGTGACTCTAAAAAAATGAAGTGGGTGTAAAAACTTTTTAAAATTTCACATTTTGATGCAGAATTGTCCCAGAAATCCAAAAATGTTACAATATACAGGGTGTTCCATTCAAAAATTCAAAACCGGAGCCATTTCCGGAGTTCAGAAGAACAGTATTTTGATACATAATTGTTCTACTCTTATAGATATATATAAATTTGTAAATATGGATAGGTGACATCTGAGCTCTACGCATGGTATAGTAACCGCTTTGGTTTTGCTTTACATCTAGTTCAATTTTGTTCCGTGCATGGAGTTCACTTGTCGTCGTTCCATGGTTAGGTTTGATAATTCAGTCTGACAGATGGTTGGCTCTTTGGGTGCTTTCAATCACCGCCATTGCATCTATTGTTTCCTCATGTCGTCAATTCATTTTGCATCGGCTAAAGTATTTACCCCTCCCAAATTTAAATATGGGACACAGCCCTTGAAAGGGAAATCCCAACTTTCCATATGGTCTACGTTATGAACATTGGAATTGAATAATTTTATAACATTAACCTACAAAATAATTTTTTCATCTCCATGTAAGTAGCACTTATTGTATCACATTACCCATGTAACTAAGTTTTTGTTCTTCTTTTATTGTAGAATACTTTTATATATGCTGATGATGAACCTATAGAGGTTCGAAACATGTTCACCTAATCGATGGTATCGATCTAATCGATTGTTAATATTATATTGTGGAGACGACTTCGTGTTTTTCTTCTTATAAAATATTTATTATATATATATATATTATATAGAGAGAATGAGAGAAATCAGTCCTACTGTGAAATATTTTCTATAGCTTAAAGTCGAAATAAACTATTGAAATACGCTTTTTGTGAACTTTTTTACTTTTCATCAAAAATTACACGTCACTGTCAAAATTCTCTTTTTTTCAATAATAAATAACAAAATCAACACACATCCATAAATATATACAGAGATATCAAAATAGCTATAACATTCTCCCCCTCTCGATGAAATAACTACTTCTCGTGTTTTCTTCTAGTCTTTCATTCAGTTCTATCGTTGTGGAGTTATTTACATATTTTAGCAACCGGCAATTCCAAATTGAGTTTTCACAAGGCTACTCAACATTACTGCGGCCTGGAGTTCCAGTCTAGGAATCGTGATTGGTTTCATAGGAGCGACTCGGGTTTTGGCGCTCACAAATGAAATTCGAAATGTGCCTCCATGAACGAATCGCAGATGAACAACAGCTGAGAACGCCTTTTCACTATCTACTTTTCTGCTTACAAATAATTGTGAACCATAACATCTGGGTATAATTATTTCATTTATTTTCTTTAATTCTTCCAACAGTTCTATCCACCTCGTATTCATCTCAGATATTTCATCATCCCAGTCTATTCCATTTTTCCATAAGTTTTGCATAAGAATTTTGAATTTTACTACCATTGGTGACAAAAATCCTAGAGGGTCAAACACGGACATCACAATTTTGAGAACATCTCTTTTCGTCGGTATTTTTGATCCATTCATAATTTCAGAATCAATTTTTTCATAATTTAGTGAAAACGTCAAGTTGTCTGCCTCAGGATTCCACCAAAGTCCCAAAACTCGCTCTGTAGATTGATGGAGAAAATAATTGAGATTTTTCTGATTTTGTGATCTGAGATTGACTGGAATTTGTTCTATAACTCTTGGAGAACTGCTTATCCAGTTACGAATTTCAAACCCTGCCCTTCTGTGGATCTCAATAACTTCTGAAATCAGTTGAATGGCTTCTTCTTCTGTATCTGTGCTGTCTAGGTAGTCGTCTACATAGTGCTTCTCGATTATTGCCTTTGCCGCTTTGGGATACTTTTGAAAGTGCTCTTCTGCATTTCTATTCTTGACAAACTGGGCCATTGATAGCGAAGATGTTGCTCCAAATGTCATCGCTTTCATTTCATAAACATCTGGCATTTTCGATCTCTCCATTCCACGCCATATATATATATATATATATATTGAGGGCTATGTCCATTAAATTTCTTTAATTTTTTTTCCCCTCGTCCCTTTTATATTTTATATATATATATATATATATATATATATAATTTCAAGTTTCACACTATGAATCACAACATTAACAAAAAACACAACCAAGTTTCATTTACCCACCTAGTTTTCAGGTGAGCACTGAAGATGACCTTCTAGGTTTGCACGAAATACACAAAAATATTTTATTGAAAATCAAATTCATTCTCTTGCAACATTTCATCTGGATCTATCTGTCCATCTATCTTCTTTCGGTACATTTCAGGTAGTTGGAGTGGCAAGAAGAACAGAGCCCATAGAAAAACTGGCATCCGAACTCTCCGGTGAAAAAGGAAAACTATTGAGCTTCGAAGCTGACCTCAGCAAGGGAGAAGACATCACCGAAGCTTTCAAGTGGACCAAGGAGAATGTTGGGCCTGTCCATATCCTGGTCAATTGCGCAGGTATCCACTACAGGGAAAGTCTCTTAGACGGAGACCCAGAACACTGGAAGAAAACCTTCGATGTCAATGTAATGGCGTTGTGTATTGCTACCAAAGAGGCTACCACTGTCATGCGGGAAAAAAATATCGCTGGGCATATTATCCATATTAACAGCATAGGTGGGCACAAAGTACCAGCTCTGCTAAATATGGACGTGTATTCGGGGACTAAGTTTGCCGTTACAGCGTTGACAGAGACCTTGAGGCTGGAACTGACGGGAATCAAATCAAGTATTAGAGTTACGGTGAGTCTATTGGAGAAGAAGAATTGCCACTAAATAACGAAAAAAATCGATGGCTCATCTATGTCGCAAAATGACTTTTACTTGCCACATGAAACTCCCAGCTGAAACTAGAAATGGGCACGTTTTTATATTTACCATCTTGGTGTGATGGAAGTGTAGTGCTTCCACCGAGTCGTGTTTATAGTATTGATGTTCTACTGGTTGACACCCATTTCTGTTTTTATAGCCAACAACTTACTCGACCAGTTCCTTGATTTTTCCACCGGCTGCATTTGGTGGGAATGATTATTTGCAATGCCCCCGTAGATTATAAAGTTAAATTGAGCGGTTAATTTAGTCTTGATCCTGTATTTGGCTTTTCAATTAAATATTTCCTTACACTCAACTACACTTGAATGAAGATGTATTGATTCGTTAAGTTATAATTTAAAAATTAAAGAACATAACTCAATAGACAGGTAATCTGCCAATAGAAACGCGAATTATCTGTGGAAAACATCACATCATCGTTAGCAATAAATTGTATTTCTTCAATGAACTGAATTGATTGCCTACTATAAGAACTACAACATCCTTCCTTGATTTACAAATTGATGCCATGTTGGTGTCTGTCCGTTACCGAGGGCGTCTGCATTCTGGATATGGTAATTTTACTTGGAGTTTGAGTTGAACTTATAGGTACCCGTTATTTATTTTCCAAACCCTAACATCTATTATCCATGCCTCGTCTTTTTCGCACTTTGTTTTTAATAACGATAGCTTTCTACAACGTTTCATAATGTATTATTCTAGGAAGTTAGTCGAATCGACTTTATATTACTTGTTATGAAATTATAATATTTTGTACTTGAAATAATATGACGACCTCCTGAAAGATAGAAGTCATCCCGATGCCACGTAATTTATAAATGGATTGGTTTATATTAAGTGTTCAACATTTGATAATTGTTTCAACTGCTTCGTACATCATTACTCGTTCAATTGAACTGTTTCTACGCCTTTTCAACTTATTTGGAAATAAGTAACGGCATTGTTATATTGATATTAATTAATTTTAATGCTGGTTCGGCACAATATATTTCCGAATTTATCAATTTTATTATATTATCTATAGTTCCCCTAACAACACAAGTACATCCCCTGAACATCCCAGGGACGTCCTTCATTTGCTACTAGGACGTCCCTGGGATATCCTTTGTCGGGACATGGTACCTAGGGACGTCCCAGCGACATCCACTTTCCACCGAAAAAGACATTCAAGAGATGTCCTTTTGGTACGTCCCAGGGATGTACCAAGTCTCGACAATGGACATCAAAGGGACACCCTAGGGATATATGAGGTGCATCCCCTGGACGTCCTCGAATGTCATTTTCTTTCATTCATTTAATTTGAAAAAATTTATGGAAAATATGGAAAAACTGAAATCTAAATAATATCAACACAAAACGAGTTCAATTCAGAAATCAATACGCCATATTGTGTTGAAATATGATACAAAAACGACAAACAAGAACTCATCCTATATATATATATATATATATATATATATATATATATATATATATGTTGTTGGTGATTTCTTGAACCTGAGGGTATATTTTTGGCTTGTTTTTCTTGGGTTTTAGGTTCGTGGATCTGACTGTCATAAATTAATTACAACTTTGTTCTGGTATAACACGTGTAATTCATACGTTTCTACGTTTCGACGGGAGGATCCTCGTCTTCATCAGGATTAAAAACATTTCAAGTCTACAAGGTAAAAACAATGAGTAAGTAAAATTGTACAAATCAAAAACAAATAATAATTACGGTTATTAAAAATGTTAATGCCGTACCTTCAAACATAGGATTCGTTTGGACCTTCTTGGTTTGTTATGGTTTTTTGTTTTATATCCATAACAAGGTAGTGATTGAGTTGTTTACTTTACGATCTGGTGATATTAATTAGTTGCGCATGTGTAAGGTGGAAATGATTTATGGAGAGATAGTGTTGGGGACATCTGTGGGAAGTGTTTTGAATTGCATATTTTATTTGGTTAGGGAGCTATGTTGTTTTCAAGGGATTGTGTGCTCGGCTTGGATAGGTGGCGTTACTGTTTTCATATTAGATTGTAATAGATGCTGTTCAAGTCGGCGATATCAGTTTTGTCGTTTACGCAGTTGGGAGTATTTTTGATGTGAATCATCTCAAATATTTCTCTCTTTTTTTTGTTTTTTTCTGAACATAGAATGGTTGTTTTGGTATAATCGAACTCGTGGGTGGTTGTTTTTTTGTGTTTGTTGAGGGCTGTTGCCGCGTTGTTTGTATATTTGTGTGATTTTATTCTATTTTCTAAATATTGTTTGGATTGACCAATATAGACTTTGTTACAGTTTGGCTCTTTGCAAGGTATTTCATAGACGGTGTGTGTTTTTTTGTTGTGGGGGATTTCACGTTTCAATTTTGAGAAACAAGGCTTGGAGGTTTTATAACTTTCATGTGCGATTTTTAGGTTTAGTGGATCGAGCAGGTGTGAGATATTCTCTGAAAGGTGTTTTATGTATGGAATGGCTATGTGTGGATTGGTGGGTTGTTTTTTCATCGTCAAGATGTTTGTTGTATAGCAGGTTGATACGTGATTTGAATATGGAGTCGATTAATTTTTTGGGGTAATTGTTTTTTAGTAAGGCTGATTTTGCTTTCTCAATGGCAGTGGGTCGGTAAAGGGGGTCCGATAGGCTGATGGATCTGTCAGCTAGGCCAATCACGACAGACTTTTTTTGAGAGTGGGGGTGGTTGGACTGGTAATTGAGGTAACGTCCCGACCAAGAGTTTTTTGTGAACCATTCTGTTTTTATAATGTTATTGTTCGTGTGGAGCGTGAGATCAAGGAAATCTATTCTATGGTTTGTCTCTTTTTCAATGGTGAACTGTAAGTTGGGATGGTAGGAGTTGAATTTTTCTTGGATATATTCACAGTTATCGTTTGGAATGCAAAGGATACAATCATCAACATATCTGTAGTAAAAAGGTAGTGTGAGGTTTAGTGGGGGGATAATTTATGTTTCGAGATCCTCCATAACTAGTTGTGCAATTACACTTGAGATGGCAGCGCCCATGGCGCAACCTTCTATTTGTTTATAAAAGGTGTTTTCGTGTTTGAAATATGTAGATGTTAGGTTAGCTGCTTTCAGAAATTCTTCGATAGGGAGCGTAGTGTGTTGTTGTATTTCAATCCATTTTTTTTTCAATGATATTTTTTGCTAGGGCAGTGGGTATGTTTGTGTAGAGTGATGTAACATCCAAGGATATCAGGGTATGATTGGGGGGTATGTCCCAACTTACAGCTCACCATTGAAAAAGAGACAAACCATAGAATAGATTTCCTTCATCTCACGCTCCACACGAACAATAACATTATAAAAACAGAATGATTCACAAAAAACTCTTGGTCGGGACGTTACCGCAATTACCAGTCCAACCACCCCCACTCTCAAAAAAAGTCTGTCGTGATCGGCCTAGCTGACAGATCCATCAGCCTATCGGACCCCCTTTACCGACCCACTGCCATTAAGAAAGCAAAATCAGCCTTACTAAAAAACAATTACCCCAAAAAATTTATCGACTCTATATTCAAATCACGTATCAACCTGCTATACAACAAACATCCTAACGATAAAAAACAACCCACCAATCCACACATATAGCCATTCCATACATAAGACACCTTTCAGAGAATATCTCACACCTGCTCGATCCACTAAACCTAAAAATCGCACATAAAAGTTATAAAACCCTCAAGCCTTGTTTCTCCAAATTAAAACCTGAAATCCCCCACAACAAAAAAACACACCGTCTATAAAATACCTTGCAAAGAGCCAAACTGTAACAAAGTCTATATTGGTCAATCCAAACAATATTTAGAAAATAAAATAAAATCACACAAATATACAAACGACGCGGCAACAGCCCTCAACAAACACAAAAAAACAACCAGCCACGAGTTCGATTATACCAAAACAACCATTCTATGTTCAGAAAAGAACAAAAAAAAGAGAGAAATATTTGAGATGATTCACATCAAAAATACTCCCAACTGCGTAAACGATAAAACTGATATCGCCGACTTGAACAGCATCTATTACAATCTAATATGAAAACAGTAACGCCACCTATCCAAGCCGAGCACACAATCCCTTGAAAACAACATAGCTCCCTAACCAAATAAAATATGCAATTAAAACACTTCCCACAGATGTCCCCAACACTATCTCTCCATAAATCATTTCCACCTTACACATGTGCAACTAATTAATATCACCAGATCGTAAAGTAAACAACTCAATCAGTACCTTGTTATGGATATAAAACGAAAAACCATAACAAACCAAGAAGGTCCAAACGAATCCTATGTTTAAAGGTACGGCATTAACATTTTTAATAACCGTAATTATTATTTGTTTTTAATTTGTACAATTTTACTTACTCATTGTTTTTACCCTGTAGAGTTGTAATGTTTTTAATCCTGATGAAGACATATATATTATATATATATATATATATATATGAAAGAGAGTAATAGTGAGGGGACTGTTAAAAACAAAGTAGAAGGAATTTAATGGACATAGCCCTCAGAGAGAAGTGTTAACCGTAGACACGTGTTTCGGGCTCTCGGCCCTCATCAGTACGGTGGAGAAGTGCAAAGATGAACAACACTTGGTAGAAAACGACAAATCAACGGAGTCAACAAACAGACGCCAACCGCTCGTTTGTGGTTTCGGTCAGCAGACCCTGAATTCCAGGGCAACAACCAACGTCATTACGGAGGCAGCTATAGCTACCTGCGTGACATCCGAGTCCAGGAATATAAATATGAAAGAGAGTAATAGTGAGGGGACTGTTAAAAACAAAGTAGAAGGAATTTAATGGACATAGCCCTCAGAGAGAAGTGTTAACCGTAGACACGTGTTTCGGGCTCTCGGCCCTCATCAGTACGGTGGAGAAGTGCAAAGATGAACAACACTTGGTAGAAAACGACAAATCAACGGAGTCAACAAACAGACGCCAACCGCTCATTTGTGGTTTCGGTCAGCAGACCCTGAATTCCAGGGCAACAACCAACGTCACCACGGAGGCAGCTATAGCTACCTGCGTGACATCCGAGTCCAGGAATATAAATATGAAAGAGAGTAATAGTGAGGGACTGTTAAAACAAAGTAGAAGGAATTTAATGGACATAGCCCTCAGAGAAGTGTTAACCGTAGACACGTGTTTCGGGCTCTCGGCCCTCATCAGTATGGTGGAGAAGTGCAAAATTGAAAAACACTTGGTAGAAAACAACAAATCAAAGAAGTCAACAAACAGACGCCAACCGCTCATTTGTGGTTTCGGTCAGCAGACCCTGAATTCCAGGGCAACAACCAACGTCACCACGGAGGCAGCTATAGCTACCTGCGTGACATCCGAGTCCAGGAATATAAATATGAAGAGAGTAATAGTGGGGACTGTTAAAACAAAGTAGAAGGAATTTAATGGACATAGCCCTCAGAGAGAGTGTTAACCGTAGACACGTGTTTCGGGCTCTCGGCCCTCATCAGTACGGTGGAGAAGTGCAAAGATGAACAACACTTGGTAGAAAACGACAAATCGACGGAGTCAACAAACAGACGCCAACCGCTCATTTGTGGTTTCGGTCAGCAGACCCTGAATTCCAGGGCAACAACCAACGTCTGTTTGTTGACTCCGTTGATTTGTCGTTTTCTACCAAGTGTTGTTCATCTTTGCACTTCCACCGTACTGATGAGGCCGAGAGCCGAAACACTGTCTACGGTTACACTTCTCGAGGGCTAGTCCATAAATTCCTTCTACTTGTTACAGTCCCTCACTATACTCTCTTCATATTATATTCCTGATCTCGATGTCACCGGTAAGCTGTAGCTGCCTCCGTGGTGACGTTGTTTGCCCTGAATCAGGGTCTGCTGACCGAAACCAAAATGAGCGGTCGTCTGTTGTTGACTCCGTGATTTGTCGTTTCTACAAGTGTTGTCATCTTGCACTCTCACGTACTGATGAGGCCGAGACCGAAACACTGCTACGTTAACTCTCTCTAGGCATTGCATTATCTTTTTATCTGTGGCTTCTCTCCTTGGTCCTCCTGAAAAACTTTTGCAGAGCCTCCTTAATCTGTTTTTCATTGCCAATGGCTTCAGAAGATCCTGTAACAAAGATATTGCAGGTGGAATTGAATTGAAAATGAAAAAAATTACTAATACAGATATCATGTTATATCTCTTTTGGGATTTACAATAATATATAAAAATACTCACCAAGTATTATTGCTGCATGTGTTATATTGTGTTTCAAGGCCCAGGCAGTTAACTTTGAATTTATGTTATCATTTGAATTTTCAATATTTTCATGGAAATTTTCAACGGGATAATTTTGAACTAGGTCTTCTCTTGATGTAGGGCTCAATTCTCTAAGGGAAGAACCATCAGACAAATTTTCAGAACTTGATCAACTTCAAGGATATTTTATCTGAACTTGTAGAAAATAATTTTTATATATCATCATTTACAGCCATTAATCGACTAATAGAAGGTCCCCACAAGCCTCTCAATATTCTCCATTTTGTCTTTCAAGTTTTCTTGTATATTTCCTCAGTGTATTTTTCCTCTCAAGCCTTGAGGATACCTTCCTCCTACGATCCATAATACAGTGCGCGTCAAAATTATGGAACAAATTCGATATTTCGCAAGCCATGTACTTTTGACAAAAATCCTGGAATAGGTCGATTTTTAAATTGGAATAGATGTCTTGTGATACCTCAACTGAAAGGCCTTTCAATACTGCTTTCAATGATAATAATTAATTAGATTTTTTTTTGTACGGGGTGAACAAAAATTAATATTTCATTTCAATAAGAGAATAACTTTATATCCAACAAAATAGAACAGTTAAATAAGATGTTCGAAATGCCATCCACCAGTCTCTTGACAATAAGCAAATCTACGGACACATTCCTCTTGCACATTACGAGTAACCTCCGGAGTAATTCTGTTAATTTCGATCCTAATTCGATTTTTCAACTCTTGTAGATTTTGATGCCTATCTACATAGACCTTCGATTTCAAATAATCCCACAAGAAAAAATCAAGGAGTCTAAGATCTGGAGATCTTGGGGGCCACTCTATCGGTCCGCGTCTACCAATCCACCTCCTAGGAAAACAGTTATTCAAAAACCCGCGAACATCACGTGCATAGTGCGCGGGTGCACTATCTTGTTGCAACCAAATACTTTCATTTGGTGAGTTAGGATTGTTGGCGTTTGGAAAAATATCGGAAAGGCTAGGTATGAGTTCATTTCTTAAAAATTCCAAGTAACGCCCCCCTGTGAGATTTCCTTCGAAAAATACGGGCCAATAATCCTCTCGTTCATTATCCCTGCCCAAACATTGACTTTCTGAGGGTATTGAGTATGCCCGTCCATCATCCAGTGAGGATTATCCCTACTCCAATATCTGCAATTCTGACGATTTACTGAACCATTTAGGCAAAACGTAGCCTCATCGGAAAACAGAATTTGTTTTATGAAACGTGGATTGCGGTTACACAAATCCTGCATTATTTCACAGAACTCCACACGGCGATCGGGATCATCATCATTGAGTTGTTGATATAGCTGTACTTTGTATGGATGGTACTTTTCTGCTTTTAGAATACGTAATACAGAACTTTGGGATATGTCAAGGTCTGCTGCAATTTGTCGTGAAATATTGTGAGGATTATTCTCTACACCCAATAGAACATCAAGTTTCACGTTTTCTTCTATTTTAGGACGTCCAGCATTCGGAATATGTTTGACATGACCAGTTTCTCTAAATTTTTTCTCAATCTTACTGACTGTTGAACGACTGATAGGTCTATTTGGATACTTCGCATTGAACAAGTCGCATACCTCTTGCTGAGTTCTGGTTCTATCTCCGCATCCAATAAAAATTAAAATTTCTATGCGTTGGGTTTTACTCAAAGTAGCCATAGTTTACTTTTAGAACCTTTTCACTTAGAATTTGTGAAGAATATTTGTTGATATTTCAACTGACATTTATTTGACACTAACTTGCCTATTATGGCATTAATTTGTGATTGTCTTTTGTTTCCATTTTAGACTAGGAAATAGCTAACTATTAATATTTGGAAAGGATCCATTGGTGTAGTAGAGCACTGACTCACCAGTCTGCCAGGGCAGTCTAAGGGATTAGAGCCTTGGCTCAAAAAAGTAAAATTTTGCATTTTTCAACACGCTTTTATTATCTTTACTTGTAACTAAATAACTCACAATGTAATAAAATCTTGGAAGTAAATATTCACCCACTTCCAATCTTCCGAATAATCTGAAATTTGTCACACATATCAAGGACCAATGACAATACAAGAATTTCATCATCATAATGTAATAATAATAAAAATATATTTTTCCAAACGCCAACAATCCTAACTAATGAAAGTATTTGGTTGCAACAAGATGGTGCACCCCCGCACCATGCACGTGATGTTCGCGAGTTTTTGAATAACTGTTTTCCTAGGAGGTGGATTGGTAGACGCGGACCGATAGAGTGGCCCCTAAGATCTCCAGATCTCACGCCCCTGGATTTTTTCTTGTGGGGTTATTTGAAATCGAAGGTCTATGTAGATAGGCCGCAAAATCTACAAGAGTTGAAAAATCGAATTAGGATCGAAATTAACAGAATTACTCCGGAGGTTATTCGCAATGTGCTAGAGGAATATGTCCGTAGATTTGCTTATTGTCAAGAGACTGGTGGATGGCATTTCAAACATATTATTTAACGGTTCTATTTTGTTGGATATAAAGTTATTCTCTTATTGAAATAAAATATTAATTTTTGTTCACCCCGTACAAAAAAAAATCTAATTAATTATTATCATTGAATGCAGTATTGAAAGGCCTTCCAGATGAGGTATCACAAGACATCTATTCCAATTTAAAAAAATTACCGATTACGTCACCATGTCAAAACCAGTGACATAACCTCTTTAGAATATACATAAAAAAATCGGCATTTTAAAATAAAAATCGACCTATTTTGGGATTTTTGTAAAAGTACATGGCTCGCGAAATATCGAATTTGTTCCATAAATTTGACGCGCACTGTATTAATATGTACCTATAATAGATTAATGAATTTACTATAAACATAATATTCAGAATCGATTCACCATATTATTGGAACAATCAACTTTTCGATCCAAAAGATTACATTCAATATTTTGATATTTGTTTTACCAACCTTAACCTCAACTTATTATTTCAATTTTTCGACTATGATACACACAACACTATCACTGATAAAATACTTCAAATGCTCACAAAAATCGTCAAAGACAATAAGGATGCCGCTAATCTTTCTACATCGAACAAAGACAACAAAGACAAATTGGTAACTGGCACATTATGCAAAGTGAGGTTAACATTGTTGACGTTGACAGATCAGCAAATGATTCAAACAATGTTGCCAAAGCCAAACAGGACAAAACCACAGATTGTGTTTGGGATTTGTGTATAATTTGTATCATTCTTGAGAATTTAAAAATCCAAAAGGTGATGGTTGAATTGACAGTACCACCAAATCGTTTCTATGAAACTGGTCGATTTCATGAAATGACGTCAGTTTCGTCCATCACTTTCCACCTCAAGCACACCAATTTCTTGGATATAAAAACGTGCCCAATGTTTTCATTATCGATATGATAGTCCAATTGGAACTGAAATCTATTGAAGTGATTTACACACTCATTTTATCGTTATAGATATTTTTATTTTCTAGAGCATCAGTCCTGGAGCGGTAGACACTCCTATATTTGACGAAAAAACTCGAGATTCACAAGGATTCAAGGACGCGGTCGGAAATAATATGCTGAAACCTGAAGATATCGCAGATGCTATTATATATGTCCTATCAACTCCACCACATGTTCAGGTAATCTCTCAGTTGAATCCTAGTATCAAGAATAGAAAGCCTGATGATATCACTATGCCTAAATAAGTGGCAAATTAATTGTTCAAGACATACATTTATAATAACTTCAAGTGTTAAAATGGCGGGAATTTGGTCGGGATGATGAAAAAAATTTAAATTTTAAATTGTCGACGCTTCGAAACTTTATTGTTTCATTTTCAAGACTCGAAAGTATACAAAACAAGACATTTGAAATAATGTATGTATGTAACAACATTTAACTTCCTTTGTAGGATATGTATTGTTATATAAATCGTATTCGTTTTAGGAATATATGCCTCTCAAACAATTTGATTCATTGTTATTCACAAGCATATTGATATTAAAGTTTCAAAATATGGGCATTTGTTTCTGCAACACTATTAGAGTTCTTCATCTATTATTTTCAAAAATGCCTCTATAAGTATTTTGAAGTTCGGTAAAGAGCAAATACATCATGTTTTCGCAGCTTTAAATACACAGATGACATTTCAGATTAAATTTTCGTCATAATTTCAAATTCCATTTCCTGTTCTATAAAGATCACAACACATGAATTTTTTTATCGAAGTTTTATGATTATTACTAGAGTTTTGTGTTCTTTTTGGGAGATGGGCCGACTTCTTCATATCAAATCAATCAAATGACCCTGTTCTTTCGTGAATGAACGTAATTTTTCATGTCTGGCCTATAAAATGTATATCATCGTTAAGTTTTTTTTCCAGATTCACGAGTTGACCATAAAACCTGTCAACGAACTGCTTTAAACCTGGAAGAAACACAAACTGAGATAATCAGCTATAACATTTTATATTCTGGGATGGATTTAAGGAAGGAGGATCAACGTTGTGTTAAATAAAATATCGTTGATTAAAATCTTATTTAGGAAATTTACTTTTTGTTGAGAAACACTTTCCATATCCTGGAGTAGATTGGGCAAATGACAAACTTCACATAAATGAAATACGTGGAGTCTGTAATAATTTCTAAGACTCAGTCTTGGCAATAGGAACGATCTGTACAAAGTTTCTTGAAATTTAAAATTAGTGTCGATTGAATCTTATTCACATTTTTACATGGTATCTATATTTGGATAATATCTCCACTGACTGGTTATAATCGAGTTTCTGGAAATCAGGACATCAACTTCATTACCAATCCGTATTTCAGCTGAAACATTTTCAGTCTGAATTTGTCTCACTTCCCATGGAAACGCCTCCGTATCTTCCTTAATTAGTGGAGTAGGATTCTGTAATTTTCACGATCGTCAGATATAACGAGGATGAGTCTAAATTTTCTCTTGGGTTGACCTGAGTAACATACACTGCGCGCCAGGGGCGATGGATATACCGATTATTGCGAAAAATAATATATACATAAATATATATATATATATATATATATATATATATATAAATTTGGAAGTAACGTCTGAAAATTGGTATGAACAGTGGGGAATAACGGGGATCTTCAGTTAGCACAAGTGTTGAACTATGAAAAACTCTTTAATACGTTGGACCGAGCTTTCGTTTCAATTTTGAAACTTCTTCAGGGTCAGTAATCTGAGTGGTTGATTAATGAACATTAACTTTATAAAAAAACGTAAAATATGTGAATATTTGTAGGAATGGTGTTATATCTTTGGTCACTCGAAACGTCAAAGATATAACACCATTCCTACAAATATTCACATATTTTACGTTTTTTTATAAAGTTAATGTTCATTATTCAACCACTCAGATTACTGACCCTGAAGAAGTTTCAAAATTGAAACGAAAGCTCGGTCCAACGTATTAAAGAGTTTTTCATAGTTCAACACTTGTGCTGACTGAAGATCCCCGTTATTCCCCACTGTAAATAACTATATATATATATATATATATATATATATATAGATGGAACCAGTAAATACTGGGGTTTTGCACCAAATGAAAGAGAACTCTTTAAAGGTTGTTCAAGCTTTCGGAAATTTTATTAATTATTTCCATCATCAGGGAAACTATAAAGGTGTAAAATTAAAGTTAGTTTTTTCATAAAATACAGGTTGAATGTGACTTACATCTTTGTTGAGAATGATTATACATGTATATAAGGGTTGACACATTATGGAGGATGAATGATGATATAATACAGTTTAAAATAACTAGTTAAGTATTAAAATAAGAATTATTACAATTTCTATTGGTGACTGTCATTTCCCCATGTGGGCAGAAGTGTCAAGTACAGGTAAGGTACTTCTGACAGGTAGTTGACATGACATCTGACAGACCATTGACATGCCTCCCGATGGGCCAAAACCAAATTGAGGCTGATAACAGTGGTGCCAATTGTGTGT
The DNA here is from genome assembly GCA_018342105.1 of Gonioctena quinquepunctata. Lineage (NCBI taxonomy): Eukaryota > Metazoa > Arthropoda > Insecta > Coleoptera > Chrysomelidae > Gonioctena > Gonioctena quinquepunctata. The sequence goes on from JAFIRS010000185.1 coordinate 114,845, forward strand.
TCCCAACATAATTATTTTTGTATGATTAAAGTTTGGAAAAATTTAAAGTGAGGTTGTTGTTTGACAACTTTTTATCCAACGTCAATAGATAGGAGTAAATTTCACTGAGATGATTTATATCTGTTTTTTTATTCACACAGTTATCTTCAGAAATATAGACCATTTCTATAAAGGATCTCTTTGTTGAGTGTGATTCACTAGCTAAGACCTTTGTGGATTCATAATTCATATGGTGGTCAAACTTGTTCACATGATCTGCTAATGCGCATCTTTCTGGGTGTAATCTGCAATCACTTTTGTGGGAAACGATTCTAGCGCCTAATGATCTTGAGGTTTGACCAACATAATTTTTATCACACATTAGACAAGGAATACTGTATATTACATTCGTTTGTGAAGTTATGGGTACTGTTACCAGTCTCAATTTAGTTTTGGCCCATCAGAGGGCATGTCAATTGTCTGTCAGATGTCATGTCAACTACCTGTCAGAAGTACCTAAGCTGTACCCGACACTTCTTCCCACATGGGGAAATGACAGTCACCAATAGAAATTCTAATAATTCTTATTTCAATACTTAACTAGTTATTTTAAAACTGTATTATATCATCATGCATCCTTCATAATGTGTCAAACATTATATTTCAACACCTGTATAATCATTCTCAACAAAGATGTAAGTCACATTCAACCTATATTTTATTAAAAAAACTATCTTAAATTTTACACCGTTGTAGTTTCCCTGATGATGGAAATAATTAATGAGATTTCCGAAAGCTTGGACAACCTTTAAAGAGTTCTCTTTTATTTGCTGCAAAACCCCCACTATTTACTGGTTCCATCCCTAACTAGTCAGCAACGACTACCCGTTCTCTCTCTCTATATATATATATATATATATATATATATATATATATATATATATATTTGAACCATGGTTTACGGACAACATTAAATCTGACTTGAAATTTAAAGAATTTTTTAGGAAGAGGAAAATTATCTCAGCATACTACATGAACAATTATAAGAGAAATCGCCCAAACCTGAATATAGAAATTAAAAATGCACATGGAGACTACTTACTCAAAGTACAGCATGATTTGTCCCAAAGTTTCTGGGACTTTGTTAAAACCAAAAAGAATAAGAATATGGCAGCAACCCATTTTATCGTGAATAATGAGTCTTTGACAAGAAAATAATATCCTAGGCTTTTGCTAAGCATTTCAGCTCGGTTTACGAACAGAAATCAAACTATAATAAAAAAATATTTTGTGAATTACAGGAAAACCTCCCAAATATTGACTCTCTGAAAAACCACTTTGATACAATTTCACACGATAAGCTAGAAAGAGCTTTCATGAAACTCAAACCCAAGCTTTCTGCAGGTCCAGATAATATCCCATGCTATATCTTGAATGCCCGTAAGGATCACCTGATACACCCATTGCTCAACATTTTTCAGTTGTCGCTGAATACGGGCTTTTTTCCAGAAGAATTCAAATAAAAAACAAATCAACCCCTATCCACAAAAAAGGTGACATTCACCGAGTTGACATCTACAGGCCCGAACTGTATCGCAAAACTTTTTTAATTTTTTATATATAAGAAACTTTATTGGTAATTCAAGAACATTATATCTGACAAGCAGCATGGATTCTGTGAGAAAAAATCTATCGAGACGAATTTACTGACATTTATCAACATAGTCATGAAAGATTTATATAGGGGAGGCCAAGTGGAATGCATATACACCGATTTCGCAAAAGTCTTTGACACAGTAAACCATGATACTCTTTTGGCCAAAGAACACAGAATACAGTATGTAGTTTACTGTGGAATGGACCCGCATTTCTTCATAGTGAAATCTGGTGTTCCACAAGGATCAAATCTAGGACCTCTCCTATTTCTCATATTTATAAATGATCTTCTCGAAAATCTATCATCTGACTGTCTTCTATATGCAGATGACTTAAAATGATATAAATGACAATTTAGTTCTTCAGAATGACATGTATCTAATATATACCTGGTATCAGGTAAATAAACTATATTTCAACTCAGATAAATGCATAATTCTAACCCACTCCAAATCAAGTAATCAACATAATTTTATTTATACTATGGCAGGAACTCCCCATAAAGAATCGATCAGATTAGGGACTGGGGAATAACTTCTCAGTCGAATCTAAGATTTAATACTTATATCCTTGAAGTAATTAAGCAAGCCAGAAAACTATTAGGGTTTGTCAAGAGAACTACTACCAAAGAATTCAACAAAATTGATTCCATTATTTATCTGTACAATACACATAGAGAAACTAAAAATAAAGAGAGTTGTCAAACCTGCAGTAAAAGTTGGCACCACGTTTAGACAGTGGCGACATATCTCGCAACTGGCCGAACTAAGTACAGTTGGTAAAACCGATTGAGATAAGGCGGGTTTTTCAAATGTGTTACTTTTATATGATTGATATGGTATACATTTTATAAGTGATCGATTTGCCATTCTCGTATTCCATATGAATGGTTGTATCATATGAAATACAGGAATGGCAAATCGATCACTAATAAAATATATACAGTAATCGATTCGTAGAATCTATTAGTTCGTTCGTGGTTAAAATAAAGTTTCAAAGTAAATCTTCATTTCATGATATC